>JAGKTI010014637.1:0-21420 GCA_018397915.1 Birgus latro | reverse complement strand
TCACTATAACAGACTAATTGGGGCTCAGGCCAGTCCGAAATATGTGATTTTCCGATAAAAGAGACATCCGGACTTACCCCTGCTAATCCGGGCTTTTTCCGATATATCAGACATTAGTCCGGATTGAATCGGTAGTTTTCACCACCATTGCAGTATTGTACTGTGTTATACCTTCACTACATTAATCAAATGGTATAATAATACTGTACTATGCACTGAAAAACATGTCTTTTACTTGTCTTATTGTGGTGAACATAGGTGAAGTTGTCAGGCAGTCCGGAATGCTTTCTGGCTATATCAGACTTTTTCCGATATATAGGGGTTTAGTCCGGTAGCTCCTCGAGTCCGATAAAAGCAAATTCCGGTCTACTGAAGTCTGTTATATCGAGGTTTTACTGTATATATATATATAAGTAAAACCTCACTACCTCGGAATAATTGGGGCCATGGCCATTCCGACGACTATAACTCCCACTTACTGAAATATGAGATTCCTGACCAACCAGAAACAAAAAACCAAAAATCACTTAACATGCTTGCAGAGGGGGTAATCCAAGCCTAAGCAGGTGCAAGAGGAGCATATGATCACTTCTGTGCAACATTTCTTAACCATAATCACAACTGAGCAACAGTATAGTACTGTACTGTACCCTACACTTTTACATGCATCGAGCTGCCAGCATCAATCCTTTTCAAAACTTTCAGCTTCTCTTGAATACTCAGGGTCCTCAGCTTCATCCCCTTCCTGCCTGAAGGAGCCTTGGAAGTCATGCTGGTTAATAATAGGAGCACAGAATACGGAGTGGAATGCAAGCGAATACCGACACAAGTGGTAGCAGATGCTAGACTGAGGCATAGTGAGGCAGGAGGTAGCGGGACTTAGCAACGCTGCCAAACAGAACGTACAATACTGTACAGCACAAAAATCTGCTAGACTGGCCTAAACAGTCATAAAAATCCACCAGTCTGATGGAAATTAGGGAACATTAAGGAAAACAATGCTAGATAGGGCAATATGCCAGATACAAAGCAAGCATTATCTTTTATTATCCCCCCCTTTTTAAAACCTCTATGTTTAGCAGGCAAGTCGTCATATTAGCAACACTGGGCAGGAGGCGGCTGGCGGGCCCTCACAGGCTAGAACATGATGAACCACTGCGTCATCATGCTGAGATATGGCTTCCCTTTGCCAGGATTTCATGTCTTTGCACTAGTTTTACAAGAATTTTCTGACAGGTGGAGCAACACGATCCCTCTCAGCCTAAAATTATGCATCATCATTCCAAGATGGGCCTTCCATTAGACGTCGTTTTACGACTTTGGGGAAATTGTTCCGAGAGTTTTTTGACCGATTTAAAACATTTCAAATAATTTTCATTAACGATTTTCATGTGCCATAATGAATTGTCCATAATCCCGATTTGTTGGATGCCGACTTGCAGAGGTTTTACTTTATGTAAGGAAAAAGGAAAAAAAGGGCAGCAGCCTGCAAATTATTCCAAGAAAAAACAAAAACAAGATAATAGAGCCAAATTCAAGATCCATTCATTTCAAGATGCCTGGGCACACTGCATTTGAAAGACTGGAAATCATAGGCAGTAGGAAATACAGACAGAGGGAGACAGTTCCACAGCTGACCTGTTGCATACATGATGGATTGGGAGTAACGGTTAACTCTTGCATTAGACAGCTGGACAGAAAATGGATGAGAGTTTGTTGGTGGAAGAGTGCTACGTGCCCGCCATAGTGGTGGAGGGATGCAAACAGATAGTTCAGAGGACCAGTGACCATTGAAGTAGCAACAGAAAAAAGATAAATATGCTACAGTAAGGCAAAGAGACAGAGGTTGAGGGGAGCCAGAAAGAGGAAGAGAGTTAATGTGACGAAAAGCCTTTGACTCCACCTTGTTGAGAAGAGCTGTATGTGGGTGGCCTCCCCACACACGAGAGTTGTACTCTACACTAGGGCAAATAAAACCCATGTATAAAGTCAACAACTGGTCAGGGGTAAAGAGGGCATGGAGTCAGCTTAGCACACCTAATCTCTTGGAAGTAGATTTTACAAGAGGTAATGTGATCTTTCCAAGATAAAACCCATGAGAATTAAACCTCATGTACATTTAAAGATGATGCAGGATTGAGCTGAATATTGGAAGATTCTGTTGGGTTGACAGATGTAAGAACTGAGTTTTTGATGCATTAAAAACAACAAGATTATTTTTACCCCTATCAAAGACATAAGCCATGTCAAACATTAGGTGTGCCACATACTGTATCATATTTATCATTAATTTCTTTTGGATCACTTTTAACACCTATTACTGACATTTCACTGTTTAACAGGACACAAAAGCAGTTTATCAAAACGTGACATAATTTTACTGGTTTAAGTTCAAGACTAACCACTCACAATTTTACAGGCGGGAAGTTTTCTTAGAACATATTACAGAGGGATGTAAAAGCATTTTCGTCACCTGAACTATGTTGAGATAGCTACATTCCCTCCATTCAACTCTTCAGATCATTTTGGCAGAGGAAAGTAGGTTTTTGACATTGTAGAAAAACCCTTTATAATGATGCTTTGTGATAATTCACTGCCCAAGTTTGGGAGCCAATACCCTGTTTCGACACAAAATGATCCACAGGAATACATGGTGGGTGATGAGAAGGCTGGGGGGTGAACTGAATGAATGGAAGGAAATGATTATGTGCATGTGGATGACAGAATAAGAAGGTGTGTAATGGAAGCAAGACCATACAGAGGTTGTGGGAGAGGACTTTTTGACCACCATGTGGTGGTGGCGAAAGTCAAGGTTGAAATGCAATGGAAGAACAGAAGGAGGGAAGGACAGGAAGAAGCAGTCCATACAAGAAGGGTAGAAAGGCTGCAAGAGGATGGAAATAAAAGCAGGGTAAAAAAGAGCAGTGAAGGAGCAAATGGGTAAATATGACTTGGAGCAGATGAGGAAGGTGGAAGGTGTGTCCAGGATATTCACACAAGAAATCTGTGCAGCAAGTGAGGTGGTGGGTGGGATGAAGAGAAGACGAAAGAGGATGAAAGGAACAGCAAAGCTGTGGCACAAAAGAAAAAAGCATACAGTGAATGAATGGGAAGCAGGGACGTGGAGGAAGATGAAAGACAGAAGAGAAAGTTATGTTCAGAGTGGATGAAAGAGGTGAAAAGATTAGTAAGAGGGAGTAAGAAGAGAGTGGATGAGGAATTTGGAAGGAATCTGAGTGTAAACTGGAGAGAATGTAAGAAAATGTTCTGGATGAAGGTAAAGAAAGTAAGCCAGGTTAATAAAGAAGTTAGTTGGGGAGTGAAAGATAAAAATGGTATATTGCTAGTGGAGAAGGGAGAAAAAGCGAGCAGATAGAGAGAAACTTTTACGAACTGTTAAACATTAGAGTATGAAAGTGATGCGACGATAAGTGGGTGGGGAATGGCTAGGAGAAGGAGGGAGGTGGGAAGAGAGAAAGAAATCAGTAGGATGGAAGTAGTGGAAGGAAAGAAGAAAGTTAAAATGGGGAAAGCCCCAGGAATTGATGGAGTGTGTTGTGAAATGCTGAAGCATGGAGGAAAGATAGTAGTAGAAAGGATATGGAAGATGTGCAGATTGGCCTGGGAAGTCGGTAAAGTCCCAAAGGCTTGGAAGTCAGGTATAATTATTCCCCTGTACAAAGAAAAAGGGGAAAAAGAAGTGTGTGGTAATCAACCCACCATCCACCCCTCTCCCGGTGACAACCCAGCGAGATGCCTGGAACCACTGTCTGACTTACTTCTTCTTCACTTCAGCAACATCTGTGGCCTTTCTTCAAACATTCTCTCTGCTGAGCACCACCTCTCCTCCTCTAAACCTCTTCTCTTCCTAACTGAGACCCAGCTGTCTGAGGTGACCGATAGCCAGCTCTTCTCCGTATCCTCCTACCTTCTCTATACTTGTTTCAAAGACAAAGGTGGCTGTTGTGTATATGCATGTAACAACATATCTTGCTCTCATGTTCCTGAACTTCAATCTTCTGAATTCTCTACTCTCAGGTTTCAGCTTTCATATCATTCTCTGACTAAATATATCTGTGATGTTTACTTATCCTCTCATTCTACTGACTATAAAATAATCTTTGACTATCTTACTTCTAAGATGGAACACATCCATTTCTCCTTTCTCTGAAATCTCCATTCTAGGAGATTTCAATGTTCATCACTATCTTTGGATCTCCTATCCTTTCACTTTAGAGCAGCTTGTACAGCACCCTACCCATATCCCTGACTGCCTTGGAGAGAGTTCCAACATACTTGACTTCTTGCTTACAACTAATCCTTCTGCTTACTCTGTTAATCTTTCCTCTCCGTTGGGCTCCTCCGATCACAACCAAATCATCTTAACCTCTCATATCACTCCAGTAAGGACTGTGGACCCTCCCAACAAGCACTGATTGTGGCATTTTGCAGCTGCTGACTGGGAGGCCCTCTGGCAGTATTTGGAATGATTATTGCTTCCATGGGCAGGAACCATCTGAGTGTGCCTTGCACATTACAGAGGTTATTCTCTCGGGCATGGAAGCATACATTCCCTTCCCATATCCTCTGACTAATGCAAAAAAACCCTGGTTTAATCATGCTTGTTCTAATGCTGTCTACAAGGAGAGAGCCTATAAAAAGTACCGAAGCCAACTCATTCCTGAATCTCATCTTTTTTATGCTTCTGCCTGGAACTGAAATAAGTCTGTTCTTTGCTCTGCTAAAAATAATTTCATTCGTACTAAATGTTCTGAACTCTCAAACTCAAATTCTTCCCGCTCCTTCTGGCACCTTGCCAAAAACCTTTCTAACAACTTTACCTCATGATCCTTCCCTCCTCTTTTCCACTCTAATGATTCTATAGCTATTTCTTCTGCTGATAAAGTAGAACTCTTTGTTCACACTTGCTCCTCCAATTCCACCTTAGACAATTTTGGTGCTGTTCCTCCTTCACTTACCCCCCTCGGACTTCCTCATGGCTGAATTAAGATTTCTTCAACTGATTCATTTTCTGCCATCACTGGCCTCAATACTAACAATGCATTTGGGCCTGATGGGGTCCCTCCTGTTGTCCTCAAGAACTGTGCTTCTGTGCTTACACCCTGCCTCGGTAAACCTTTCTGCCTTTGCCTATCAACCTGAACCTTTCCTTCTTACTGGAAGTCTGCTCTCATTCAGCCAGTCCCAAAGAAGGGTGACCATTCCTAGCCCTCTAACTATCACCCAATTGCTTTAACATCCTATATCTCAAAAGTTTTTGAGTCAATTATTAAAAAAAAAAAAAAAAAATTAAAACATCTTTCCTAACACAACCATCTTTCTGATCACCAGGATGGGTTCTGCCAGGGACGCTCTACTGGCAAGCTTCTCACCTACCTTTCAGACTCCAGGTCATCCTCCTCTCGAGACTTTGGTGAAAGCTTTGTCATTGCACCTGACATCTCAAAGGCTTTTGATTGAGTCTGGCATAAATCTTTAATTTCCAAATTGCCCTCTTACGGTTTCTATCTTTGTATCCGTTCCTTCATGTCTAGCTTCCTTTCTTGTCCTTGTATAGCTGCTGATGTAGACAGCCACCGTTCTTCTCCTAGAGCTATCAATAATGGTGTTCCTCAGGGCTCTGTCCTATCACCAACTCTATCTATCTATCGCCAGACGCCTCAATACCGCACGGGGTGGCCACAAACAAATCGCCTCCATGTCACTCTGTCCCCTGCCATTTCACTACCACGCTCCCATCTCACACCCCCCTCCTTCATATACCTCTCCTCTCCATCCCTCCATCTCATCCTCGGCCTCCCCCTCCCTCTCGCCCCCTCCACCTCACTCACATACACTCTCCTCATCAGTTTTCCACTCTCCATCCTCTCCACATGCCCAAACCACCTTAACGTGTTTCTCCTAACGCTTCCCATCACGTCCTCAACCAACTCTCTTTCATCAATTACCTTCTAAGCTGCACATCTAATCCTATCCACTCGAACACTGATCATTCCACCCTTCACCTTTCCATTCAGTTCCCGCAGCGTCCAACTCAGCAGTTACTTCAACAAAGAAGAGAAAAGGATATGGCACACCTAATGTCTGACTTGGCTCATAACTCTGATTGGGGTGAAACTAATATTGTTGTTTTTAATGCATCAAAAATTCAGTTCTTAAATCAATCAACCTGACAGCATCCTCCACAGGAGTACCCTCTAATTTTTAATAACATCCAGCTTAATCCTCCATCATCTTTAAACATACTGTACTTGGAGTTTCATTCTCTTGGGATTTATCTTGGAATGAACATATTATCTCTCTTGCAAAAATCTGCTTCTAAGAGATTAGGTGTGCTTAGCCGACTCCGTACCTTCTTTACTCCTGCAAAGTTGTTGACTTTGTACACAGGTTTTATTTGCCCCTGCATACAGTACAACTCTGTGTGGGAAGGCTCCCCCCACACAGCTCTTCTCAAGAAGGAGGAGTCAAAGGCTTTTCATCTCATTAACTCTCCTCCTCTTACTGGCTCCCTTCGACCTCTTTCTCTTCGGCACACTATTGCATTTTTATCTCTATCATTATTTCAATGGTCACTGCTCCTCTGAACTGTCTGCTTGCATCCCCCCACCACTACGACGGGTGCATAACACCTGTCTAGCAACAAGCTCTCATCTATTTTCTGTTCAACTCTAATGCAAGAGTTAACCACTACTGCCAGTTCTTCATATATGCAACAGGTCAACTGTGGAACTATCTCCCTCTGTCTGCAGTGTGTCCAGGCATCTCGAAATGTGTGAATTATGTATGTGGCTCTCTGTTATCTTATTTTTGTTTTTTCCTTGGAGGGAACTATTTGCATGCTCCTGGCCTTTGGTTCCTTCTTCCATGCATAAAAAAAAAATTAAAAAGGGGGGGATTATTATTATTATTACTTTTTTTTTTTACCCCTTAACCACGGGGTTGTCGGAGGCACGCCGTGCCTGTCCCGCAGGGCAAATCCGCACTTCGACTGACTTTTAAAAAATATTTGTCAAAATCAGTTATTAGTCCTAGAATATTATAATTACATATGCATATGGCACATGTCTTCAGCTTTCTCCTGGGATGTTTTTTAGCACTCGTCGACTACCGTAGGACTTGTGGAGACTTCTGAAGTTGGGTAACTAAGTCTCCAGTTTACACTTCCCGACATCCCCTAATCTGAATACCAATGTCTAATATTATCACTAGAAACACTATTCAATGATTTCCAAGTAGTTTGGAATCCATACTAAAAAAAAAAACACTGTGAAAGCAATGTAAAATAAGAGCGCGCATGAGCCTCCCACTCGCGCTAATTCGCCGCTCGTATTCTGTCATTTCTTATTCATATACACACTCACACTATTATTTCTAGTACTTTATTACGCTTATATATATCTACAGTCCTTTACCGCTTCCCACACAATGTTTAGTAGGGGTAAAGGTCACAGGGCCTTTTATAGTGGGCGCAAAAGCGGCAGAAATGGAGGAGCGCGACTGTGATGTGCTTCCGCCTTGAAGGATGACAGTGAACTGAGATGTACGTATCTCGGTAGACAAGAGTTGAAAATGTCAGCTGCTAATGTATATGTTAAGAAATAAGTCGTAGGAAATCTAGACAATACATAATAAATTAGGTAGTTCCAGGTGAATATAAATATCACTCAGGCTTCTCTCTTCCTTTCTTATGTGCATTTATATTACGAGAATAGCTCATATGGCATATTTCACGGGGAGAAAAGCAGGGGAAATTAGTGAATGAGTGCAAGTTGGATGTTGCCAAGTGATAATTAGCCAATTCCAGGTATATGGCACTATCAATTACCTTATTTTTTTTAAATATATATTATTTTGTATAAGAATAGGGGATAGGGCTCATTTCAATGAATGAAATCAGTGGAAAAATCCGGGGAAGATTTGCGTAGCGCAGAGCGGCTGAGCAGACAAAACGAGAGGGTAATAGAGGGGAGGTAGGGAAGGGAGTCTAGAATGGGGGAAAATGGCTAATTTGTCAACAATGGATGGGAGTACTGATGACATTAGCAGCTCTGACTATTGTTGGACACTTGCAGTGCTGATAGATGATACAAGTCATCACCTGAAAGCCTGGGCGAATTCAAAACAACAAAGAATTACAAAAATGATGCCCCGCGGTATGATCCATTGCGCCCGAGCGTCACGAAAGTGACGACCGCGGTTAAGGGGTTAAGGCTCCAACATGCTTGCATGCGTTGGCCTTGGTCACCTCATGGCAGCTCTCCATGCTGCTTGATCTCTGGCAGCTTCCCTGCTCAGTCCCTTAACCCTGAGGTTACACTCAATGACCTCGTCCCAGGTCTTTTTTTGGTCTATCCCTTGCAACCCCACCCTTAATATTAACGCTTCTCATTTTCTGCACCCAATTATCATCCACCATCCTCCTTACATGCCCAAACTATCTCAATCTACCTCTGCTCATACAACACCAATACACTCCAGTCCCATCCTACCTCTCAACCCTTCTATTGTAAACCTAGCCACCCATGGCCTTGCACTCAGAGATGTACTGCACATCCACCTAATCAATATCATTTTTGTACCTTTGAGCATGTGAATATTCTTTTCCTTTACTGCCCAGGTCTCACTACCATACAGCATTACACTCTTAACACATGCTGGATTCAAAGATCCCTTAGCACGTAGGGAGAGCCCTCTCAATGTCTGGAAAGGCAACAGCTCGCTGCACTTCTTTCAAACACTCTTCATCTTAGCCACAGAGCTAGCTCCAGCCCCACCTCCAGCACATAACATGTCTCCCGAATAACAAAAGTCTTCCACACACTCAAGAGACTCATCAGCAAGTTCAATCCTTTTACGCCTGAAAATCTCCACCTGCTCTCCGCGACTCACCGCACACATAAGAACAGCATTATCTCGCAATCTACCTCAAATATCACTACATCTCTTATGCACCTGCTTATCACAAACACTGCACAAGATGGAATTACTTCCCACGCCTTTGTGGCAATTTGCATATGCCTACTCTCCCTCTTCTTCGACAGTACCACCACCAATCATTGATATCATCACTTTTGTTTTATCTGCATTTACTCCAGCCCAGGTGTCCCATACCATCTCTCCACTTACGAAATCTTTCCTCCACCTCCCTTTCATTCTCTACAATGAACACTGAATCATCAGCACACAACATCTCCCACGGGAGTCCATATCTGATGTCACGTGAGAGAGCTTCAAGTACCATGACAAACAACGAGTGACTCAAAACTGATCTCTGATGGACACCAATATTCATGGAAAACTTATCACTCAAATCTCCATTCACTCTTACGTTGGTGTGAGCACCCACATATATGGCCATAACTACCCTAACCAGCCACTCCTCAATCCCACACTATCTCATTGCCCACTTCACCACCTCTCTAAGGACTCTGTCAAAGGCCTTCTCCAAATCAACAAAAACAAAGTACAGTTCCCTTTTCTTTCCTACATATTTTTTCTGAACCTGTTGAACAATGAATACAGCATCAGCAGTCCTCCTGCCTGGCATAAACCCAAACTGCATCTCAACAACATTCACTTTTTCTCTAATCATACCTACTACTGTCTCCATTACCTTTATTATCTGATCTAAAAGCTGTATACCTCTATAATTTCCTGTTTCCAAGGCAGAACCCTTCCCCTTGTACACAATTGCAATTACACTCTTTGTCTTCTTAGTGCAACAGGAAAAATGTATGGTAGGATATTTATTGCCAGGGTTAGGAAAATAACAAAGGAACTACTTAGTGAAGAATAGGGAGGTTTTAAGAAAGGAAGAGGTTGCGTTCATCAGATATTCATTCTCAGATATTTGGTGGAAAAGTTTCTGGAGAAGGGAAAGAAGTTGCATATGGCCTTCATGGATTTGGAGAAAGCATATGACAGGGTGGATAGACAGGGAATGTGGAAAATATTAAGAATATATGGAGAAAATGGGAAGTTGTTGAATGCCGTGAAGAGTATGTATGAGGAGGCCAAGGCTGCAATGTGTGTGGATACTGAATTGAGTGAATTTTTCTGTTTGAATGTCGGACTCAAACAGAGATGTGTCATGTCTCGATGGCTGTTTAATCTGTATACGGATGGGGTTATAATAGAAATATAAGGTAGGGCAGTGGATGTTGGTGTGGTTTTATTGAGAGAAGGCAACATTTGGAAACTCCCTGTACTGCTGTTTGCAGATGATACTGTATTGTTAAGTGAAGACAAAGGGGAATTGCAAGGCTTGGTGAATGACTTTGGAAGTGTGTGTAAGAAACGAAATCTAATGGTGCACGTAGGGAAGAGTAAAGCTATGGTTTTCAATAGAAATGAAGTCAATGGATGTACAGTTATGTTGGATAACGATGAAATGGAAAATGTAAATGCATTTAAGTACTTGGGTACTGTGATGAGTAAGGATGGAAGTTTGGAGGGTGAAGTGCTTGAAAGGGTACAACAAGGAAGAAAGGCTGCTGTTTCTTTGAAAGCAGCAACAAGAAATGGGGAAGTGGGCATGGAAGTAAAAAAAAATCACTGCATAACAGTATTGTGAGTCCAACTCTAACATATGGGAGTGAAGCTTGGACCATGTTGGAAGGACACAAGTCAAGAGTGAGAGCAGTGAAAATGAGTTACTGAGAGGAGCATGTGAAGTTACGTAGAGACAGACTGAGAAATGAGGAAGTGGAGGAGCGTTGTGATGTGGACGTGGATATGATAGAAAGCGTTAGGAGAAATACATTGAGGTGGTTTGGCCACGTGGGAGGATGGAGAGTGAGAGATTAACAAGTTTATGTGCATGAGGTGGAGGGGGGGGGGGGGGGGAGTGGGAAGGGAAGGCCAAGGATAAGATGGAGGGATGGAGTGGAGAGCTATGTGAGAGAGGGCTGTAAGCTGGGAGCAGCAGAGAAGCGAAATGGTGGGTGGACTGGGCGACATGGAGGCAATTTGTTTGTGACCACCCATTACGGGATTAAGGCGTCTGGCAATAGATAGGTAGATAGATAGATAGATGGATTTCTTTACAATAAATATCGTATTGCATTGTATTGTACCATATCATTTACAAAAGCTCCAAAGTGCTAGCATGCACTGGCCTTGGTCACCTCATGGCGGCTCTCCACATTGCTCGATCTCTGGCATCCTTCCTATTCAGTCCCTTATCATTGGGGTCACACTCTATGACCTCGTCCCATGTCTTTTTCAGTCTGCCTCTTGCAACCCTACCCCTGTAATTCACACTTATCACTTTCCAAACCAAACTGTCATCCACTATCCACTTCACATGCCCAAACCACCTCAGTCTACCCCTGCACAACACAACACCAATAAACTCCAGTCTCATCCTTCCACCAACCCTTCAATCATATACTTAGCCCTCCCGGGCCTCGCAATACACGCTGATCTAATCTTTGTCATTTCTGTGCGTTACAGCCAATGAATATCCTGTTCCTTTGCTGTCCATGTCTCATGATCATACAGCATTACGCTCCTAACACATACCACATACAAAGATCCCTTAGCATAGAGGAAGAGTCCTCTCAATGTCAGGAGAGACAACAGCTCCCTGAACTTCCTACAACCACACCTTACCCTAGCCACAGAGCTAGCTCCAGCCTCACCTCCAGCACACAACATGTCCCCCAAACAGCACAATTCTTGCACACACTTGGCAGACTCACCAGCAAGATCAATCTTTTCATGCTTGGCAATCTCTTCATGCTCTCCCCAGCACATCGCACTCACAAAATCAGCATTACCTTGCAGTCTACCTCTAATACCACTAGCAAAACTGATCAAAACATATTTGCATGGTAGGATGATGTCATGATAAAATACGGGAATACTGTACATTGTTCCGTGAAATTAGTGGCAAACATATGCCACAATTATACCATCAGAAGGTAATGATGTTAACCCCTCATCTTTGGTTAACATAGTTCACTACACAAGACACTGTTAAGTGAAACTGAAATCTCCTAAATCGCGCATTTCTAAATGGCGGATTCATAATACGAGGCAACATCGTGCAACAGTTTTTAATATCAGCTGTTTACCAACCACTTCGCTGACTTGATGTGTCAGTGTATCACGCATTCTAAATCCTCATTTACAGCTTTCAGAAGTATGTTTATAAAAATGCCCAGCAGCTGTGGCAATCCATGAATAATAAAAAGTAACCTGTGAAAGACTCATTTAAAAAAAAAAATAGGGAAAGGCCATGCCTATCTGGTAAAGAATTAATCATATGTAGTGATTCATCACTAGACAGGCACAGCGATTCTGCCTATAATAACAAATTCGTGATCTCAAGTTAAGTAATCTGAGTACATATGTAACACAGAATGTAATGCAATCTAGGAATATTAAAAAGTAACCTGCGAAAGACTCATTTCAACAGAAAATATGGAAAGGCCACACCCGAAGCTCAACGAATCGACGACTCTTACGACGACACGGAGGCAGCTGAGGGCGACAACGACACCGCTTCCGTTGCCTCCATACTGAACTTTGAGGGGGTTCCTGAGGTGGGCTGATGAGAATGAAGTGGCACTGAGGTGGTGGCATGCAGCAGTAGCACACTCGCTTCGTGCTGAGAGGCCGCAGTTTGCCTCATGTCTCAAAACCCTTACCCCCAAATCCCAGTCACTTAGGTCGTAAACCAGTTAGACCGTAGCAGCCTAAAGTGGCAAACGGCTGAATTGCCTTATGGCCAAAATATAGGTTTGGTTAGGTTAGGTTAGGTAAAGCATAAACATGTTTAGCCTAACATGATCACAGCCAAAAATAAATATGGCTGGATGGTCACGAACTCCTCCCCCTACCCCGTCCGTTCAAGCAATGTCGCCAGTCAGGGTCGGGTACGAATCTTGCAATGCTATTCATTTCCATTAAATATACTTTACTAATTTCTTTTCAAGGTTTTTAATGTTCACTGGTGACCAGCTTGATGTATATTTTGATCAGTTTGATGTAGGTTTTGACCAGTTTGATGTAGGTTTTGACCAGTTTGATGTAGGTTTTGACCAGTTTGATGTTGGCTTATGGATAAGGGGGGCAACTTTTCCAAGATGACAGATTCATAAGTAATTTTCCCAATAAGATCAGTTATTTCAAACTCATGATATTCTCAAATTGCAGCCTGTGCCCAGTCTCATAAGACCATGATTTAGGAGATTCCACTGTACAAGTATATACATTACTACATACTGTTCACAGTGAAATTAATTATGCAGCATACAAGAAAATTCCTTTGACAAAATGACTACAATACTCTGTTTTGTACGATATTATCTGTGATTTGTTACTATATCTACAATGAAAATGCAGAGGGTCTTCACCTTCATTTTTTTCACAGTATGGTATAAAGGACAGCTATGGAACCAATCAGCATATGAACTTATAAAGTGGCTCATGCTTACCTTGAAACCGGCTGAGCCAGTCGGGTTGGCGATAGTGCTCACTGGCCAAGACTGCCGTGTTGAGGAAGACAAGGACTATAATGAGCCAGTAGAAAGCTTGAGATTTGACTGCCTTACGACATGCTCTTCTTGCTCTGCGGTTTATTCTGTAGAAAATATTCTGTTATTTATTTACACAAATACAACTAAATCTTAGTGTTTAAAACTTAAATTATTCCCAAACCTGTAGATTTTAAATAATTATATTCTAAAAAACTGCACCACATTGTAAATAACAAGATTCTCTGCCTGATACATGTTTGCAAACCATGAAGTTTAATTTTACTGAATGCTATCTTAATTATTTTACCATGAAGAAAAGCAGGAAACAATACCCTGGATAGCACTGCAGTGCTCTGATAAATATAACATTCATAATGGTATGTATGGAATAGCTTTTCAATCAATTAAACATTTCAAGCACTTTCAAATAGCATTTAGAATTATTATTGACCTCACTAGCTCAGCATCAAATTTTTCATGGAAGATAGTAGAACTGAAATGGAAGATAGTAGAACTGAAAATCATTATTGATAAATTTATAAAAGGGCAACTCATCAATATTGCTGATAGTAACTACTAGTGGGATAACTCAGAATTACTTAAGAGCAACATTAAAAAAAAAAAAAAAAATCAACTAGTCTCATTTTGTCATTTAACCCACACAGTATCAAGATATCTTGGTAAATATGAACGACAGTGACATGGGAATTCAAGATGTTTTCTTAAACCAACATTTTTAACCATAGTAATTTTAGTATTAGATGCATCGCAGGTTATTGACATTTAATGTTCAAGAAAGTAAATAAAGAGAACAAGCAAAATATACCTACTACGTGATATTAAATAATGCTGCCTGAACAACACCCACGACAGCGTGTTTACTGCTGATCCCGTTGACTGTGCACGCCAGTGCACCAAACATTCTCAAATGTACACAGTTTAATAGCCACACATTTTGGCGGATACCTATTTACAAAAGCATGTCACCTAACTGCAGGGGGTTCGCCCTCCCAGACTCACCTAATTAACAGTGAAAGCCTAACTGGGGGTTTTGCCACCCAGACCCTCCAATGATTGTAACCTACCTAACAGCATGCAAACTAAAATGTGCATTGCATAAAACTTGTGCCAAAACAGTATCGTGCATTAAGAGCATGTTAATCATGGCACAATCGTCACACGACCATGCGATGGTGTAGGTAGGTGCATTCATAAAGCAAATCTATATATACATCACACATGATACATGTTAGTAAAACAGCTCTTGGCAATTAAATTACATTACTTCATATTCCGTAAAATATAAAATGCACGCAGTATTATATACGATAATAGAACCTTCTATTTACGAACAGTTTTAAAAACCAACATTTTAAAAAAGCCCACTATATATGCTAATCTATAAAGAATAACAAAGAATCCTGTCAACAATTCATTCCAATAAGAAAATCAGACATACCACGTCACTGTCGTACATAATTAATGATATCTTTTATAATTTAATGTAGCTCCAACTTCACAATCTTATTTAACCTTTGGGAAAGATGTCTAGTTGTGAGGACATTACTGGAGGCTGTCTTCTGACTCCTCAACAGCAAAACATCTCTCCAAAGATGAATAAAATTGTTTGAAGGAAGTACATATGAAATGAAAGAGACTCATTGCAGTGAATGGGTTAAGCATGATGCATATAAGACTATGATGGCATCAATAGCTAACACTAATAGGGAATCAGTTCATCATCAGTTAGATGATTTAGGTGGGAACACAAGGATGTGGTAAAATATCTCAAGTACTTATGGGAGACATAATTTGTTACCCCAAGAGAAGAATCAGGAAAGAGTATAAAAACTCGGATTATATATAAGGAGTTTCAAAACAAGGGAGTGGTCAACCGTACATGCATATCCATTAAAAACACAAAACACTAAAACACAGATATTTGCATTCTGTAAAACTAGCAAGATGGGCCAGAAGTAAGCAATATTATTAGGATTTCTAACCACCACCAATGTCTAAGGCAAACATTAGTTGGCTTTCCACATTTTATCTCACATTATCAGAAACCGCTGAGGCATATATAAAACTCAGTTATCAGCATATGTAATGTATATGTATTTGTATGTAGAGAGTAGAAGACTTTAACCATTTTGTTCTGTCAGTCACAGTCTGCCTGGTACAGTTTTGATATATACCACATAACTGTTATATTCAATTTGATATCATATTGGTTTCTGAACATTACTTGACCTCACTCCATAACAAAGTTCAGTATAGATACTGGTCCCTAAGGCCATCATATTTATCTCAAGCATTTTTAAAAACTCTTATCACCATGGACTTTAAAAATAACAAAATCATTTTCCTCTATTAAGAACTAAAAACAATTGATGGCAATAATGCAATATTATGAGGGAATAAAATGCTGTGTCTTATACACAGCTGCTGCACCATAGGAACTCAACATTCATGCTTACACTGTGACACAGAAGAGCTGCAAATTGCATGAAGCACAAATTACATGAGTATTAACTACATGTAAATGGAGGTATTGTGTATCATTCCCAATTCCCACCCAGAGTCAACTTTTTCCATTCATTTATTCACATTCCTCTTCCTCTATTCCCATGTCTCACGTTGCATTTACTTCCCATATGACCACACCTTCTCACACATTCCTTGGCACCAATTACAAGCACTCAGTACATCATCATCACTACTAAGACATCACCATTACCATAAACAATCACCACCAATAGTCACCATCAATCACCCGCCAATCACCATCAAATACACACAATATGAGCTACAATGCAACTGAGCTGTTCGATCACTTATGGATGCCTACTGCACTTTCAGCATGCTCTAACAAGCTTCTGGCACTTATCTCCGGGCAGCATAGCAGTTATGGCATTTACGGACACTTTTGCAGCTATTTCATCACAAGAGCCATATCTGGAAGGTATGCAGACACAGACGGGTGCCACAAAAAATGCTAAAGTGAGTGCTACCTACCATTAGTGTTGAGTTCCTATTGTACTTATCAACAAAGGAGCTACAGCAGTTCACTTTCAACAAGTCACTGAGTCTTGAAACCATACACTTATTAAGCAATCTATATAAAGCACCTCGGCTTAACAAAATTCTTCAGCATGGCAAATAATGCTTTATAATATGAGATCTCATAACATAAGAATGATGTGAAGGCACAAGCTGTGACCATTTCTGCATACACAAAAATAGTACACATGTACAATGTCAGTGGTACTGTAATAACAGGTTTCTGCATAACCAAGAAAACTGTTTTTCCTCTGTTAAGAGGTTATGGAGGTGCCTGAGGAAAAGCAGCTTCAGTTGCACTACCTGCCACACAAATATACAAAAGTAACTGACACTCGTCTATTAAGATAAGAAGAGAGGTGCTAACAGTAATTTAAAATATATTACCCCACCATGAAAATAACTTATATTCGGTGACAATCTGCTGGAACCAATACTTCCCTTGCCATCTGGTATATTACTGTATTACCCTGTCTCAACACTGCCGGATGTTGTGTGGTGTATTACTAAATGCCAGCAATGCTTAGATCTCAGTGAGAGAAACATGCCATTTTTCCAACAGCAGTGGGTCTTATCAGTACGAAGAGTGATTGATAAGTTTGTGGCCTAAGGTACAAGGAGATGAGCTAGACAGTTCTAACTAAATTTACATACTGTTCAACTCTTTTAATGATTATGCAAGAAGATTGAAATTCATACCTGTTGTATTTTTTCTGTTCCAGATAACTGAAATTGAAGTCTGTAATTTATGAGAAAATGGACAATATCGCCCATCATGCAGTAATCCACGATCCGGTATGGAGGGCTTATCACCCAAGGAGATCCATGAGGACATGGTAGCAACACTAAGAGGATGCTCCTTCCTACAGCATGGTTAAGAAGTGGACTGCTGAATCTAAATGAAGCAGGAAAAGCCTGGAAGATGACCCTTGTCTAGGAAGACCTGTCACTGTCACCACACTGGAAACCATTGACAAAATCCAGGACATGGTCTTGGCAGATTGAGCAAATAACAGAGCGTTACATTGCCACGGAGCTGGGTGTCACGAATTTTCTACATCGTAACGTTATGTTAAGTAAATCGTGACATCGGGTGATTTTGTGGGAGGAGCGAATTATTGTGAAATGTACAATGTTTCGCTCATTCTCTCAAACCGTCCGCTCGCGTACTTGTATTCGCTTAAGTTGTCAAAACTTTTGTCATTCTACCGCGAGTAATTGTTTTTATGTGCGGGCGGTACGTTCCTCTGAGCGATAATTTTTGAATTGTCGGTTCTCCTCTGAGCCATTATACGCCGCCGCGCCCCTTCCCACGCTTCTCGCGCCGTCTATTCAAATTGGAGCTCAGTCTGTCTGTAGACACGGCGCGGCGCGGTACGCCTCTAAGGCTTTAGTGATTTCTTAGCAATTTCAGATTTCAGCTTGTATTGGCGTGTGTCCCGCAGCTCCCACCCACTTTGGTGATCGTCGCAGCAGCTCGGTTTCATCCATACCGATTAGTATTTTCTTGTTTTTCCTAGGCTTAAGCTTTTTGAGATATTTAGCTGTTTGTCTGAGTGAGTGAGTGCATTCCCCTTCCTTTGATTTGAATTGGAGTCCTGTAACGTAAATTTATTTGCTTGTATTTAATAAATTTACAGTTCATTTTCTTGAGCTTTGTTAAATGTAACAGTCGTGTTTAATTTTCCCACTTATTTAATATAGTTTTGCTACTCCACGTTAGCACAACTCTTTGTATTAAATCACGACTGGTACTTAGGCCAGCTTTTGGCATTAATCCTTAAATCCGTTGTGCTAGCTAGGAGTTTGGCTCAGCCAAGATCCTGTTTATCTTTATTATTATCATTTTTGAATGTTAAGGGGAGAAACTAACTTTCTCAGAGGCCAACGGTACAATATTACAGCCTAATTGAGCGTCTAGTCTCTGCTGTGTACCGCTGAGAAAGTCTATAAATTCTCGACTCTAGAGAATTGGAGAAGTGAGCCAGCATAAAGGGAAATCGCTGCTCGATTTCACGAGTCCATTCTCTCTCAGTAAATGACTCGATAGTCATTCTTAGCACACATAGCTATACATTGTATACTCGAGTTATACAATATCATTATCCCTTTGAAATACCTTAAATTTCCCCTGACATCTGGCGACCTCACGCCAGGATGAAAACAAATTTCCCCTGACATCTGGCGACCTCACACCAAGATGAAAACATAAATTTCCCCTGACATCTGGCGACCTCGCCAGGATGAAAACATAAATTTCCCCTGACACTGGGTATCTCCCAGGAATACGTCCATGCAGTTATCCGCAATGATCTCCAAATAACCATGATTTCAGCTTGCTGGGTCCTGAAGCTCCTTAGGCCTGATGAGCAGCAGATTCGACACATGTAAAAGGACAATATTGCTATTTTTGAAGCATATTTCTCAGGTGATTCGTGACCGTGGATGAGACTTGGGTGCACCACGTTCAATCAGAGATGAAAAAACAGTCAAAACAGTCGAAACATGCAGGATCTCCGGCTCCCAAGAAGGCCAAGTCGGTGATGTCTATGGGGAAGGTGATGGCCTCCATTTTTGGGATGCAGGAGTGGTAGTGGTGAATTACCTGGAAGAGGATCACATGGTCACCAAGGTCTACTACGCTGATCTCTTGAGGCAGCTACAAGAGAAAATTAAGAAGAATTGGTGTGTGATGATGAGAAGAGGGGTGTTCTTCCACCAAGACAATGCTCCGGGTCACAAGTCCACAGTGGCCATTGCTGCAGTCCATGAATGTGGATTCCAACCTGTCGCACACCTGCCCTATTCACCTGATTTGGTGCCCTCAGACAACTGTACTACCTGTTCCTCAAGGTGAAAAAGGAGCTCAGCAGTCGCCATTTTGCCAATGATAATGACGTAATTGAAGCTGCAGATCACTTCTTGGAGGCCCACGATGCTAACTTCAACAAAGAAGAGATCTGTATGCTTCATGACCGCTGGACAAAGTGTATAAGTTTGCAAGGGGACTATGCTGAAAAATGACTGTGTTAAGTTGTCTAAACTTAAATCTTTGTGCCTTAGGCCAAGAACTTATCAATCACCCCTCGTATTACCAAGAGTAAAGTGATGGTCTTCGAGAGAAGTGAAGCCAGTGAATGTACAGTGAGATTGGATGGGAAGGATATGGAGAATGTGAGTGAATTTAAGTACCTGGGCAGTGTGATGAGTAAGGATGGAAGTCTGGAGGGTGAAGTGCTCAAAAGGGTACAGCAGGGAAGGAAGGTTGCTGGTTTGTTGAAAGCAGTGATAAGAAACAGGGAGGTGAGCATGGAAGTGAAAAAGTTGTTACATGACAGTATTGTGATACCAACTATGACATATAGAAGTGAAGCTTGGACCCTCTTGGAAGGACAGAAGTCAAGAGTGAGAGCAGTGGAAATGAGTAATTTGAGAGGAGCATGTGGAATCACATGGAGAGACAGACTGACAAATGAGGAAGTGAAGGAACGTTGTGGTGTGGTTGAGGACGTGTTGGGAAGCGTTAGGAGAAACACGTTAAGGTGGTTTGGGCATGTGGAGAGGATGGAGAGTGGAGAGTGAAAGACTGATGAGGAGAGTGTATGCGAGTGAGGTGGAGGGGGCAAGAGGGAGGGGGAGGCCGAGGATGAGATGGAGGGATGGAGTGGAGAGGTATATGAGAGAGGGGGGTGTGAGTTGGGAGCGTGGTAGTGAAATGGCAGGGGACAGAGTGACATGGAGGTGATTTGTTTGTGGCCACCCCATGCGGGATTGAGGCATCTGGCAATAGATATATAGATACTTTTTAGCATGATCTTATGTACAGATGCAAGAAACATAACAAGGAACATATGAGGATGCTCCTGTTATTCAACCCATCATATCCGGCTGTCATGTATACATGACGGCTCGGGGACGTCCGGGTGTCATTTATACATGACAGACCGGGGATGACCGGGTGGTACGTATAAATGATCTAGTGTTTCACAGCATTGTTTGAATATTCCGTGGGTTATTTCCGCCCCACGCAGCCACTGGCAACCCTTCTGCATACACTCGAGTCATGCTTCAGTTACTTGCGTACCTCCGTAATAGACAGACCTATGCAAAAAAAATTCCCTGTGTCCGGATCCTCGGCTGAGTGCCCACAGCCACGGACTTCAACACCAATGAAGTCTAAAGGCCAGAAAAGAAAAGGCCTTAATGATAGTGTGATAGGGTAAGAACTCGAAGTGACATCATCGCCAATTATGAGTGGGGAAAGTGATTCTTCCTCTGAGGAAAAGGACCTCGCCATGATAAGTGTTGATATTTATGTGTCAGATGACGAGGGTGAATCACGTGAGTCCTCCACTGTGCTCCCATCGTTTCCCCCTGTACGTTCATCTGCCATTTCCAACGATGGGAATGGTTCAGAGGATATTGGTAATCCTGCAGTGTGGGATATTGGCACAGATGAGGAGATGAAAGAGGAAATAGGGAGTGGAGAAAGGGAGGAGGTGGGGGAGACAGCAGGAAACGCTGTAGAGCAAGCCTTACACCAGCGCTCTGCGTATACTGTATTTATGTGAATGATGGAAGCAAAAAGTTTGTTTCATGATGAAATCAGTACCCTACTTTTAACTGAAAGTTTTTGTATGTGAACATATTTGTTATGATGGAAAAGAACAAATTGCAGGAAAAAATTCTGCTATAGTGGAAAATACTGTATAGTGGATTATGGATAGTACAGTACGTGGATAACTATTTTGTTCACAATATTATTATTTAGGTTGTATGTAGTAGTAGTGGTAGTAGTAGTACTAGTAATAATAGTAGTAGCAGTAGGAGGAGGAGGAGGAGGAGGAGGAGG
>JAGKTI010014636.1:0-21420 GCA_018397915.1 Birgus latro | reverse complement strand
ACTACTACTGCTACAACAACAACTACTACTACTACTACATTTTTAATTCACGAAGTAAAAATTAGGTCTTCAAGTTGTAAAGGCTTCAAGATTAACGTAAAACTAGCATACCGAGATAAACTGCTTAATTCTGAGCTGTGGCCTGAAGATATTGTGGATAAATATTACAACTAGTCTAGTATTTCCATTAGTGTTTGTATTTTTAATTTTACTTTTTAT
Source organism: Birgus latro (assembly GCA_018397915.1). Classification (NCBI taxonomy): domain Eukaryota; kingdom Metazoa; phylum Arthropoda; class Malacostraca; order Decapoda; family Coenobitidae; genus Birgus; species Birgus latro. The sequence continues at coordinate 21,201 of JAGKTI010014636.1, read as the reverse complement.
TTTTTATTTTTACGGTTTGTTTTTTACTTTGACATACTTTTAAACTCTGCTATTTTAACAGCTGCTCATTAAGGAAGAATATTGATTTGATAAGAGAACTGGCCTATGCTAACATCGACATCATATTTCTGCAGGAAACTTTTATAATAAACAAGAAGTTAGGTCATTAGGATTTTATTGATAAACACTATGACAGTGTAGGTGTGGTCCAATGTATTCTGAAAATGAAAATTTTTTCATGGCAGGTAGAACTGAAGGAAGATTAGGACTTTTATGAAAAAAGAATTCCAGTTTCAAAACAAAAAATATAGTTTTAGAGAACAACATGATCATGGTGACTGCTAACCTATCTTGATACAGTATTGCATTTTCTTTTTCTTTTTTATGCAAGGAAGAAGGAACCAAAGGCCTGCATACTGTTCCTTCCAAGAGAAAGCAAAAACAATACAAAAGAGAGCCAAATTCAAGATCCGTTAATTTTGAGATGCCTGGACACACTGCGTTTGAAAGACTGGAGATCATAGGAAGTAGGAAATACAGACAGAGGAAGACAGTTCCAGAGTTGACCACTTGCATAAATGAAGGACTGGGAGTAACGGTTAACTCTTGCATTAGAAAGTTGGACAGAAAAGGGATGAGAGTTTGTTGCTAGACGGGTACTACGTGCCCGTCGTAGAGGTGGAGGGGTGCAAGCAGACAGTTCAGAGGAACAGTGACCGTTGAAATAGCGATAGAAGAGAGATAAAGATGCAACAGTGCGGCGAAGAGACAAAGGATGAAGGGAATCAGTAAGAGGAGGAGAGTTAATGAGACGAAAAGCCTTTGACTCCACCCTATTGAGAAGAGCTGCATGTGGGGACCCTCTCCACACATGAGAGTTGTACTCCATACACGAGCAAATAAAATCCGTGTACAAGGTCAACAACTGTGCAGGGGCAAAGAAAGTTCGGAATCGGCTCAGCACACCCAACCTCTTGGAAGCAGATTTCACAAGAGATCTAATATGTTCTATCCAAGACAAATCCCGAGAGAATGAAACCCCAAGGTAATCCTGAGGAAGATTTTGTCGGGTTGATATGTGTAAGAACTGAAATTTTTGATGCATTAAAAATAACAAGATTATTTTCACTCTAATCAGAGACACGAGCCAAGTCAGACACCAGGTGTGCCACAGCCTCATCCCTTTTTTTGTTGAAGTAACTGCTGAGACGGACGTTGCGGAAACCGAATGGAAAGGTGAAGGATGGAATCATCAGCATACGAGTGGATAGGGTTAGATGTACAGCTTAGAAGGTCATTGATGAATAAATGGAAGAGAGTTGGTGATAGGACAGAGCCCTGAGGAACACCACTGATGATAGGTCTAGGAGAAGAACGATGGCCATCTACAACAGCGGCTACAGAACGACCAGAAAGGAATCTAGAGATGAAGGCACAGACAGAAGGATAGAAACCGTAGGAGGGCAGTTTGGAAATTAAAGATTCAAACCAGACTCGATCGAAAGCCTTTGAGATGCCAAGTGCAATGGCAAAGCCCTCGCCAAAGTCCCGAAAGGAGAATGACCATGAGTCTGAAAGGTAGGTGAGAAGATCGTCAGTGGAGCGTCCCTGACGGAACTCATACTGACGATCAGAAAGAAAATTGTGACAGGAAAGATGCTTTAAAATTTTTCTGCTAAGGTTTGACTCGAAAACTTTTGAGACACAGGATGTTAAAGCAATTGGACGATAGTTAGAGGTTTGGAAATGGTCACCCTTCGTTGGGACTGGCTGAATGAGAGCAAACGTCCAGCAAGAAGGAAAGGTACAAGTTGATAGACAAAGGCGAAAGAGTTTACCTAGGCAGGGTGTATGCACTGAAACAGCTTTTGAGGACAACAGGAGGGACTCCATCAGGCCCATATGCCTTGTTAGTATTGAGGCCAGTGATGGTAGAAAATACATCAGCTGAAGAAATTTTAATGACAGTCAAGAGGAAGTCAGAGGGGGGAAGTGATGGAGGAATAGCACCGGAATCGTCTAAGGAGGAATTGGAGGAGAAAGTCTGAGCGAAGAGATCTACTTTATCAGAAGAAGAAATAGCTACAGAGCCATCAGAGTAGAAAAGAGGAGGGAAGGATGATGAGGTAAAGTTGTTAGAAAGGTTTTTTGCAAGGTGCCAGAAGGAGCGAGAAGAATTCGAGTTGGAGAGTTGAGAACATTTAGCACGGATGAAATTATATGTTGATATATATTAATAGTGTTTCTTGGGAGCTTTCTACTTTAAACAGATATTTAAAATGGCTATCTATTTGACAAAACTTAATAATATTATTTTTAATTTTTTACATATTATAGGGGATTTTAATGCAGATCCTTTTAGTGGGAGGACATGACAGTATCTAGGCAATTATCTGCGGAAAAATTCTGTGACATCCTTTTTTGTTGGGTCTTCTGAACTCTTCATATCGTTGAAAAGCAGGATTTGCTAGTTAGGTAGTGCTGGAGTTTTCCCGACTTTTCTCGTATTTTCCCCTGCTGCGTGTTAGAGTTGCCGGTTACCTCTCTATTTGTAAGAGGAGGTATTTTGTAAGTTATACATTTGTTTCTGTGCGCTTTTTCTCTATAATGTGTTATTTTTGTGACTGTTTATTAAATTATGTAATTTTATCTGTTTGCATGTTACATAATTTTGAGTGTTATGTAGGGTAAAAAAAAAAAAACTCTGGATATCTCTGATTCGGCAACTGTAGGTGCTAGAGTATAATAGAAGCTTCGAGAGTATTATAAGGCTATATAAGGATGGGGAAGAGGCTAGAGCAGTTTCAGTCAATTTTCAGTTCAGTTTGAGTGTAGTTCATTGTCAGTGCAGGTAAAGACTGCATATCTTCGGTACTCGTGAAAATGGTGAAGTGATTTTGGCAAGCATTAAGTGTAATTATTTGGAAAATAAAGACAGTGAACATATGAAGCCAGTGTTATTTACAACGCTTTTGCTGCTGTGTTGTTGTACATGGAAAGGTTGCCTCTAGGAAGAACAACTCATTGGGCTACGTCCGTCCTATACTGATCTACTGCTGTAGAAGCCTGTGGCAGTGTGGGACGAGGATGTATCACTGGTGTCAGGAGTGTGGATCATAAAGTGCTGCAGTGAGTCTAACCTTCGACATAGAGGCAGAAGGTGCACAGACACGAGGCCAAGCAAGGCAAGAGGAGACTTCGCTGGCTGCAATTATGAAGCTACTGCAAGCACAAAGTGTACAACTACAAGCACAGAATAAAGGACAGAAAGAACTCAAAGATTAATAAGAGGCACAGAATGAAGGACAGAAAAAACTCAAAGAACAATTACAGGCACAGAATGAAGGACAGAAAGAACTCAAAGAACAATTACAGGCACAGAATGAAGGACTGAAAGAACTCAAAGAACAATTACAGGCACAGAATGAAGGACAGAAAGAACTCAAAGAACAATTACAGGCACAGAATGAAGAACAGAAGAAACGATACGAACAGCTTCAAGAGACATTACCGGAAAAACAGAGGAAATTACTGCTGTGGATCAAGGACAGGTAGATGCTTTCAGGGGGGAAATGAAGGAAGAGCAGCAACAGTTGATGAAGGAAATATGTGCTGAGCTACGGCAGCAGAAGTATGATGTAAGCAATAATGTGACGGAATGCACACAGCATGTAGACGACCAGTTGCAGACAATTGGTGAGGGAACTTCGATGGAGTGCAGACAGCATGTAGATAACCAGCTGAAGCGTGTAGCTGACTACGTGAAGATAATTAGTGAGTAAATTGAGGCAGTAGAGAAATATTGCACTGCTGAGCCTCAGGTTAGTGTACAGGGAGCATATGAAAAGAATGGACAGTGTATGGTGGATCTTGAGGGATCTCAAGCGTCTAAAGATAACATTATAGGGTTGAATAATCAGAATGCAGAAGATTTAAGTCCTGGACTTAATTATGATGCCCCAGTTTTTAGGCCCCAAACCAGTGACGTGCATGACTATAATGGGGTTACAATTAAAAAGAAACCTCAGGAATCTGATAGTAGAGCATCTTGGGAAGCTTACCGTCACAGTTTGAGTTACTTGCTGATCAGAATGGTTGGGATGATAGGCAGATGCCAGAGCAGCTTGCTACTAGTCTCAAAGGTGCTGCAATGGAAATTCTGGGTCAGATGTCAGTGAAGGAGAGGAACAGTTATCATTCCCTAATAGAAGTGCTGGAGCGCAGATGTGGGACCATGTACCAGACTGAGGTTTAAAGAGCACGATTCCAGACCCTTGTATGGGCTCGAGACGAATCCCTCCAGCAGCTTGCTCATGACCTGGAGAGTATGGCGCCTCCAGCACCTAACCTGTTGGCTAGTCTTCTGAGGGACCAGTTCATCGATGCTCTTGATAGTTCAGAACTGAAAGTGCAAGTGAAGCAAGCACAACCCAGAAGCATGCAAGAAGCACTAGCCAGGGCTCTATAATTTGAGTCCTACGTCAGGTCCAGTACGTCCACTTTTCAGGCAGGTCGTAGTGCAGGATTCAAGGCAAGAAATGGGCAGGTACATGAAGTGGAAAAATTTGAAGGAAGTTGTTGGTACTGTGAAAAGCCAGGACATAGGAAAGAGGACTGTTACAAGTGGAAGAGGGAACAGAAGATCAGAGGAAGTTGCTGATATTGTAAAAAGCCAGGACATCGGAAAGTGGACTGCTACAAGTGGAAGAGTGAAGAAAAGAAGATCAGAGACGGTTGCAGGTTCTGCGAGAAGCCAGGACACAAAAAGGTGGATTGTTACAAATGGAGGAAGGAGCACGAATGGAACAGTTCAACGAAACCCACGATTGCAACAAACGGGTGTTACACATGTGGTGAGGTGAGACACTTCAGCTCTGAGTGTCCAAATTATAGGGATGAGGGTAAATTAGTAAAGGCTGGTGACAAGAGGCAACAACCAGCTAGTTTTTCCCAAGAGGCAAGAGGTCCTTGATTGATAGTGTGCAAGAAGACGGAAGAACAGACAGCAAGCAGTGTAGTAGGAATGGGAATCTTATTAAAAAATGCCGGCATGCTACAGCGACAGGGCCAGTGTCAGCTGAAGGAGACCTGAAGAGGATGCAGATGGAGGAGACAGATTTACAGCCAGCGCAAGAGGAGCTACAGAAGGGTGGTACGACCATTTTGGGAAGAGGTTTCCAGGATCAGCCCTGCTACTAAAAGCTGCTGTAGTCAGTGGGACCTTCTTCGTCTGAACAATGGACTACTGGATCGTTAGTGGGAGACACCCAATGGTCTCAGCAAGTATTGGGAACTGGAGGTTCCAAAGAAAATGAGATCCGGGATCTTGGATGAGTCTCATAACCAGATCATTAGTGGGCATCTGAGAGTGAAGAAAATGATAAGTCGGCTGCAACAGAGGTTCTACTGGACTGGCATGTGGCAGGATGTTGAAGAGTGGTGTCGGGCCTGTGACGAATGCTGTGCCAAGAAGGGACCCAAGAAACGTGGTTGCACCCCTCTTCAGCTGTACCAAGTGGGTGCACCAATGGAAAGAGCCATGGTGGACATTGCTGGAACTCTGCCACTCACCGAAAGAGGAATCCGATATATATGTGTCGCCATGGACTACTTCACAAAGTGGCCAGAAGCCTATGCCATCCCTGATCAAGAGGCTGTGATTGTTGCTCAGGTGCTGGTTGACCAGTCTTTCTGTCATTCTGGAATACTGCAAGAACTACATTCAGGCCAGGGTAGAAACCTCGAGTCTGCTGTGTTCCATGAGTGCTGCAAGGCAAGTTACTGGGGATGAAGATGACCAGGACGACCCCACTAAGGCCACAGGTAGATGGGATGGTGGAGAAATTCAACTGGACCCTGGGACAAGAACTGGCTAAGTACTGCGTAAAGGAATAAATGGAATGAGACCAGAAATTACCTGTGTTGTTGATGGCATATAGGTCTGCATCCCATAAGACTACCAGCTATACCTCTGCAAAACTGATATTGGGCCTGGGCCATGAGTTAGGCTTACCCATTGACGTTTTGATGGGAATACCACCTGGTGAAGAGCTGCCTACAGACACCTCCAGCTATGCAAAGCATTTTTAGGAGAGGCTGGCTGAGGTACATTATCAAGTGCGAGGAGCCCTCAAGTTTTCAGGAGAGGTGATGAAGTGCAAGTATGATGTCAAGGCAAGTGAGGTGAGCTTCAAAGATGGTGACAGAGTTTGGTTATACAATCCTCATTGGATGAAGGGACAGTCACAGAAGCTGAAGAGCCCATGGGACAGGCCTTACGCTGTGTTGGACCTCCTGTCAGATGTAACGTACAGGATTCGGGGAGGCAGGAAATCTCACCCAAAGGTGGTACACGTGAATCGTCAGTGGCAGTGCCATGGGCCAGGACAGTACAGCTAGGACGTCTCCGAGGAATTATGCTCTCTCGCAGCCAAGGATGTTAAGGAGGACCAACGAGCTGAAGTACAAGAGGATGGTAACAGTTTCCCAGATTAAGAAGTGAATCAGCAAGAGGACCAAGACCTTCCAGGAGGAGTGGACTGTGTCGAGGAGCAGGAACGTCATTAGAAGCGGCATAGGAAAAGACCTGATAAGTTGAAGGAATAGTTTGCGTATAAATAAATGTTTTGTTTGGATTAATCCACCGAGTTCCACCGACATACCATGCACGTCACTTCTTTTTTCTGCGGACAGACCCACCGACGTGCATCGTACGTCAGTCAGTTGCGAAGCCCGTTGTTTGCACATTTTTCAAGATTCGCCGGTGAGTTTTGGTAGGCTTATGTGGGAGACCATCATCTACTTGCTGTCAAGCGGGGATACTGCCTCGGCAATTCACCTGTTAGCAATAACCTGGCCAGAAAAGATATGTTGCCCCACGGTCTCTCCAATGACGAAATTCACGGTGAAAGTGATTCTTGAGGTGGAGGACAAAGAAACAAAGAAGCTAGAGGGAGAAACAAACAGAAGTGATGAGGTGGTAATGTCATAAAGGAATGTGCCATATGCTGGGGTTTTGGGTGAGTGAACAATGCCTTTATCGCCTATATTATTGTGTGAAAACAAATATAGACTTGTACTACACATAAATTCGTACCAAATCAATAAATAAATACGTAATTTAAAGTGGCTTGAATTAGTTAACCCTTCCATCGCTCGTTTTCTTTAGCCAGGTACCCTGAGAAAGAAGGAAAATTTAGGGTAGACTGACACCAGTGCCAACATTTATAAGCTCAGGAGGGCGATTTCTCTGTGAATTTTCGATGTTTCTCACCAAAAGCTGAGGTTTGAGCCAAAAAAAAGAAAAAAAAGAAAAAAGAAAATCGGTCGGGTTCTGAGGGTGTATTGGGTAAATAATCGGTCGGGACTGGACGGGTTAAGGATTATGTTTGTACACAGTGTTGGGACGACAAAGGACTAGGGAGGGGGTAGTGTTGAGAAGCGGGATTTGCTAGTTAGCTAATGCTCAAGTATTCCCAACGTTTCTCGTATTTCCCTCCGCTACGTGCAGAGTTACCAATTAGCCCTCTGCTTTTTAGTGGAGGTATTTTGTAAGTTACACGTTAATTTTTGTACTCTCTTTCTTTATAATTTTTATTTATGTGATTGTTTGTTAAATTATGTAATATTATCTCAGTTTGTGTGCTTAATAATTTAGTGTTATGTAGTGTAAAAAAAAAAAAAACTCTGGATGTCTCTGTTTTGGCAACTGTAGGTGCTAGTGTATATTAGAAGCTTCGAGAGTAATGTAAGGCTAGATAAGGATGGGGAAGAGACTAGAGCAATTTTAGTCAGTTTCCAGTTCAGTTTGAGTATGGATCAATGTCAGTGCAGTGTCAGCGCAGATAGTGATGTATGTATATCTTCGGTATTTGTGAAAACAGTGAAGTGAAGTTGGCAAGCATTAAGTGTAATTATCTGGAAAATAAAGACCTTGAACTTAAGAAGCCAGTGTTTATTTACAACGCCTGTACTGCTGTGTTGTTGTACACTGAAAAGCTGCCTCCAGGAAGAACAAATCACTGGGCAACATCCTTCCCATACTGATATACTGCCGTTAGAGCCTATGGCAGTGTGGGATGGGGACATAACAATATACATTTATGGTCTATGGTAATACTGTGCCCAAATGTGCATGGCATGCAACTTAATATTATTAAAATTAGTCATGTAAACATGATGACCTCTATCACTGCCTCTGACCACTTTCTACTTAATATAACACTCAGTATAATGATGCATCATCTGCTGGTAAAAATATATTAATTACTCATAAAACTCCCACAGCTGATTGTCCCCAGGTGAACTGGAGTAAGCTTAAGCCACATGATCTGATCAGCATCAACAGGGCAGATAATTTTGAAGTGAGGCATTTTTTTAGTCTACCAATTAATCAGTGTCAAATTACAGGATGCCACAAGAAGAGTCATTAGGCACTGACTGATAGTTTATATGAAATGATAATTAACAGTAGTCAGAGATCTACTGAAGTATATGAGACTGTCATTGTAAAAAGAACAAATATAAAATTATACAAAGATGGAACAGAAATGTAATAGACCACACAGTATTGCTAGAGATAAAATACATGAGATGGATAAATCAAGGAACAAAGAGAGATACGTATGAATATGAAGAGATGTTAACTATCAGGGAAAAATTAAAAAGGGCACTCAAACGATGTAAGGCAAATGAAAACAAAGAAATATGCACTTCTGTAGTAGAGAAATTCTAATAAAAACAAAACTAGTTTTGGGGAAAAAAAATCACAAGAATAAATTCGGGTGTAGGACATGATGGAATTCATACATCATTTTTAAAAGGTGCATCAGATTCTTTCCTTAATAATTTATCTTGTTTTTATAATGTGTGTTAAACTCATTGTTACCTGCCTTCAAAAGTTTTTAAGGGAAGTATCGCCCCTGTGGCGGGGGGGGGGGGGACATAATCTGACCGCACTATGGGGTGGTACTACTACTCTGCGGCCAGATTGTGTTAGGAAGAATTCCGCCACCGTATTCTCTCCGTGTCGTAAAAGGCGACTAAAAGGGGCGGGGTGAGGGGACTAGGGACCCCCTCCTCTGCTTTTTAGTTCCTAAAAAGAGACAGGCCAGAGAAAGGGATTGGGGATCGAGTTATCCCCGTACCCTGAAGGTTGGGTCTATGAATATGCGTGGTTGTAGTACGATTGAGGCTAAAAGGGAGGAGATTGGGAGAATGTTTGTGAGAAGAAAGTTGGATGTGTTAGCTTTGAGTGAAACAAAGATGAAAGGGAAAGGTGAATCTATGTTTGGAAGTGTGAATGGAAGATTGTCAGGTGTTGAAGGAAGAATGGCAAGAGAAGGTGTGGCCTTGTTAGTGAGCCCGGAAGTACAGCAGTGTGTGACTGAATGGAAGGAGGTGTCATCGAGACTGATGTGGGTGAAAGCGAAATTTGAACGTGAGTTGTGGGTATTTGTGAGTGCATATAGGCCTGTTAGTGAAAGGGATGAAGAAGAGAAGGAGTCTTTCTGGAATGATGTTGATGAGTGTTTGGAGAGCTTTGGAGCGATTGTGCATGTTGTAATGATGGGGGATCTGAATGCTAGAGTAGGAAATGTAGCAGTTGAAGGTGCAGTTGGTATGCATGGTGTGCCTGGAAGAAATGAAAATGGGGAACGAATGATAGGTGTGTGTGTTGAGCGAGAGATGGTGATTAGGAATACCTTGTTTGAGAAGAAAGAATTTATAAGTATACATGGGTGAGAAAGGAGGGTGGAAGGGTTGTTGACAAAGCATTGTGGTTGTTTCTAGGAATGTAATAGGAAGATTGTTGGATGTGAGAGTTTTGAGAGGGGAGGGTGGAGGTACTGTATGTCTGACCACTACCTGGTGGAGGGAAAGTTGAGAGTAGGTAAGAGATGGGTGAGAGCTAGGAGAGTTAGGTGTGGCAGGGAGGTTTTGAAAGTGAGTGAGTTAGATAAAAGAGAGAAAATGATAGAGTATAAGGAGAAATTGAGAGATTAGTGGTACGCAGTGAAAGATCAGGAGAGTGGCAGTGTGGAGAAGGAATGGCAGTTGTTTAAGAGTGCTGTGGTAGGGCATGCAGAAGAGGTGTGTGGTGTGAGACGAGTGGGTGGTGGTGTAAGAAAGGGAAGTGAATTGTTGTGCGAGGAAGTAAGTATGGCTGTGGGTGAGAAGAGACATGCATATGAAGTGTGGTTGCAGAGGAAGGATGAGGTGTCATATGAGAGGTATAAGGAAAAGAGGAATAGGGCGAGAAGGGTTGTGCGTGATGCTAAAGTGGCAGCAGATGAGATGTGGGGTAGGCGGATGACTGAGAATTTTCAAGAGAATAAGAAAATGTTTTGGAAGGAGGTGAAAAGGGTGCGAAAGGGAGTGTCTAGGAAGGAGGAGCGAGTAAAAGCAGAGAATTGAAGGATGTTAATTGAGATGGATGCAGTAAGGAAGAGATGGGCGGAGTACTTTGAAAAATTGTTGAATGTAGAGGAGGAAAGGGAGGCTGAGATTGTGGCAGATGGAAGGGTGCAAGGAATAGATGTGTTGGGAGAGTTGAATGAATCTTTGATCACGATGGAGGAAGTGCAAGAGGCAGTAAAGCAAAAGAAAACAGGGAAAGCTGCAGGTATGGATGAGTGTGCTGTGGAATGCCTGAAATGTGGTGGAGCGACTATTGTTGACTGGTTGGTAAGATTGTTGAATGTGTGCTTTGTGCATGGTATGGTGCCAATTGACTGGGCAAGTGCTTGTGTGGTCCCATTGTATAAAGGTAAGGGTGATAAGTATGAATGTACAAGCTTTAGAGGTATAAGTCTGTTGAGTGTGGTAGATAAGGTGTATGTTAGAGTGTTAATTAAGAGAGTTAGAGAGGGTACAGAGGGAGTAATTGGTGATGAGCAGTGTGGCTTTAGGAGAGGGAGGGGATGTGTGGATCAGGTGTTTGCTGTGAGACAGGTGTGTGAAAAACATTTAGTGAAAGGTAAGGATGTGTTTTGGGCATTCATGGAATTATAGAAAGCATATGATAGAACTGATAGGGAGGCTTTGTGGAATGTTTTAAGATTGAATGGGCTTGATGGCAGGTTATTAAAAGGAGTGAAAAGTTTTTATGTAAATAGTAGAGCGTGTGTAAGAGTGGGAAATACTGTGAGTGATTGGTTTCCCGTGAGAGTGGGGCTGTGGCAGGGATGTGTGATGTCGCCTTGGTTGTTTAATATTTATATGGATGGTGTTGTAAGGGAGGTGAATGCAAGAGTGTTAGGTGGAGAACTTAGTCTTGTGAATGATGGTAGAGAGTGGAATCTGAAGCAGCTGCTGTTTGCGGATGATTCTGCACTGGTGGCTGGTTCAGTGGAGAGATTGAGACAGTTAGTAGAGGAATTTGGAAGGGTGTGTGAAAGGAGGAAACTGAAAATAAAAGAGAATAAGAGTAAAGTGATGAAGTGTACGAGGTTGGTAGATGGTAGGAGGATGAATATAGTTTTGAATGGTGAGTTGCTTGAGGAGGTTGAGTGTTTTAAGTATTTAGGGTCACATGTTGCTGTTGATGGAAGAATAGATGCAGAAGTGAAGTTTAGAATGAATGAAGTTGGAAAGGTGCTGGGAGGAATGAAAAAAGTGTTTGGATGTCGTTCACTCCGAATTGATGTAAAGAGAAGGTTGTATGAGGGTATTGTGGTACCGACTGCATTATATGGGGCTGAAACATGGAATATGGGTGTAGCAGAGAGGAAAAGTTTGAATGTAATGGAGATGAGGTGTCTGAGGAGTATGTGTGGAGTGACGCATATGGATCGAGTGAGAAATGATGAAGTGTGAAGGAGAACTGGAATTGTTCGGGAGATGGCTGATCGAGTTGAGCAGAGGGTGTTGCGATGGTTTGGCCATATGGAGAGAATGGATAATGAGCGATTGGTGAAAAAGATAACTAGATCTGATGTGAGAGGTGTAAGGCTGAGAGGAAGACCACGAATAGAATGGATGGACAGTGTGAAGAGAGCGTTGGATGCGTGAGGGTTGTCTGTTGAGCAAGGAAGAGTGGCTGTGCGTGATAGAAATAAATGGAGAGAATTTGTGAATGAATAAATGATGACGCAGCCCTGAGGGGATATTCTCTTGCATTTTGTCTGATCAGCTGACCAGGTTAGGTGCGGGTAAGGGGCTGGATCCATTATGATGTGGCAGGTGTAAACCAGCCTTGCTGCCGGGCCCTGCTGCGGATGTCACTGACTGCATTGCGTCGTTGACCCTCGTGTGGTGTGGTGCGGTGAGGATCTGTCCCTTCTCCTCTTTAGGGCTAAGATGCGAATGAATGTGTATGAGTGGATGAGTAAATTGGTAGTGTGTTGACCTGTCTCGGCTACCTCCCTTTTTGTGGGGGAAGGAGCCTAGGTATATAGATAGATAGATTAACCCAGCCCCCAAAATAGCAAGAATTCTTTAGATTCTTCTTAGTTTAGGCCAGTTATGCAATCCTCATCCCTTTTAAAGATATTTGATTTTCACATTTTAGATATTTTAACAGAAAAACTACATTTAAAGTGTTGAAAGTTTGGCTTTAAGAAAGGATCTTCGACAACAGATACTAGACTGATAATGAAAGAAGTAGTGAAGACATATACCTGTGATGAAAATTCTGCCATTGTCACTTACACTGATTTAAGTAAAGCCTTTGATCAAGTTAACAATTTCATTTTAGGTAGAAAACTATTAAAAAACAAACGTCCCTGTAGACATCATATACAGTATACTGTATACTGGAACATTATTTAAGATATCAACGAACAAATATACACTGGCATAATTTCTAAAGCAGATATTACTACAAATATAAGGGTGTAAGGCAGGGTGGTGTTAACTCTCTCTTCCTTTTTAATTTTTGTTTAAACAGCATTTTAGATAACCTGAGCCAGATGGAAATAGGATGCCAGTATGGAATTGCTAAGTGCAATGTTCTTGTCTAAGCAGCTGACCTGGTGCTTCTTGCGGCAGGCTTTGTTCTAGACTCTGTTGCTGTTTCAAAGAACATCAATTAACCATTAATAAAGGGAAATCCAAATGCTTGATATTAAGAACTCGTACATCTGCAACAACTCAATCATTAAGCTAGGCGGAGATGAACTGCACGTTGTGGAGAGTTACAAGTACAGCTTTTAGGGCATTATTTGCAGTCTAATTCAATGGATAATGATGATATACACTTTAGATTAAATCATTTATCTTTTTGTTTTAATAAGATTCGAAGGGATTTTTAAGTTTGTAAATATTAAAACATTTTTATCGTTGTCCTCAATATGGACTGGTCTTAAGGAATTCAAAAGATGTTTTTAGCACCTACAGTTTTCAAATATTTTAACATGACTTATAATAATGCCATGAAATTCACGTGTCGTGTTCCCACCCATGCCGGCAGCCACGTAATTGCAAACCACTGCAATCAACTTACGAAACATCATGTAGCTCTTGTACAGGAGAGAACATTTAAAAGGATACTGAAATCTAATAACCCTATTATTATTTGTAATATTCCTGAGGGGATATTCTCCCGCATTTTGTCTGATCAGCTGATCAGGTCAGGTGCGGGTACGGGGATGGGTCCATTATGATGTGGCAGGGGTAAACCAGCTCTGCTGTCGGGCCCTGCTGTGGATGTCACTGATTGCACTGCGCAGTTGACCCTCGTGTGGTGTGGTGTGGTGAGGATCTGACCCTTCTCCCCTTTGGGGCTAAGATGCGAATGAATGTGTTTGAGTGGATGAGTAAATTGGGAGGTGACGTCCTGTCTCGGCTACCTCCTTTTCCTTGTGGGAAGCAGCCTAGGCATATAGATATAGATAGAATATTCCGGTTTTAACCCCTACACCGCGGGGTTGTCGTAGGTTTTCCGTGTCATTCCCGCCGGGATATTCGCACTCCGACTGACTTTTTAAAAATATTTACCAAAAATCATTTATTAGTCCTAGAATATTATAATTAAATATGCTTATGACAAATACCTTCAGCTTTCTCCTGGGATTTTTTTTTATTTTAGCACTCGTCGACTACCGTAGGACTTGTGGAGACTTCTGAAGTTGGGTAACTAAGTCTCCACTTTACACTTCCCGACATCCCCTAATCTGAATACCACTGCCAGATATTATCACTAGAAACACTATTCAATGATTTTCTAGTAGTTTGGAATCCATACTAAAAAAAAAAAAAATTGTGAAAGCAATGTAAAATACGAGCGTACGAGCCTCCCCTCCCGCTAATTCGCCGCTTGTTTACTGTCATTTCTTACTTGTATACACACTCACACTTTATTATTTCTAGTACTTTATTACACTTATATATATATATATATATATATATATATATACAGTCCTTTACCGCTTCCCGCATGATGTTTAGTAGGGGTAGAGGTCACAGGGCCTTTTATAATAGGCGCAAAAGTGGCAGAAATGGACGGGCGTCATTTCACGAAGAAGGACGAGAGCGAACTGGCTGTATCTCGGTAGCAAAGAGTTGAGAATGTCAGCTGCTAATGTATATGCTAAGAAATAAGTCGTAGGAAATCTAGACAATACATATAAATTAGATAGTTCCAGGTGAATATAAATATCACTCAGGCTTCTCCCTTCCTTTCTTATATACATTTATATTACAAGAGTAGCTCATACGGCATATTTCACGGGAAAAAAAGCAGGGGAAATTGGTAAACGAGTGCAGGTTGGATGTTTCCAAGTGATAATTAGCCAATTCCAGGTGAATGGCACTATCAGTTACCTTATTATATATATATATATATATATATATTATTTTGTATAAGAATAGGGCATTGGGCTCATTTCAATGGATGAAAACAGTGGAAAAATCCGAGGAAGATTTACTTAGCGCAGAGCGGCTGAGCAGACGTCACGAGAGGGTAATGGAGGGAAGGTAGGGGAGGGGAGTCTAGAATGGGGGAAAATGGCTAAATTGTCAACAATGGATGGGAGTACTGATGACATTAGCAGCTCTGACTATTGTTGGATATTGGCAGTGCTGATAGACGATACAAGTCACCACCTGAAAGCCCGGGGCAATTAAAAATAACAAAGAGTCACTCAAGCGACGCCCTGCGGTATAATCCATTGCACCCGACCGTCACGAAAGTGACGACACGCGGTTAAGGAGTTAATAGATTGACATTTTATGTTTCATGTTCATAACGCACTGAAAAATACTTATCAAGACAGTGTATTATTTGAAGACCTAGATGTTTTCTCATCAAGATACGACTGGAACAGAGGAATGAGGAAAGACATGGGCCTAGTTTCAATCATGACTTAATTTACTGTTTGTTTTAGCAGTTTTTTTAACGCTAAGTGTTACTAAGCAGTGGGCCTCATTTTTATTAACATTTAGTAGAAAAAGTTTTTAACTTTTTAGACTGTTTCCTTGACTGTGAGCTCAGCAGGAAATTTAGTAACTTTAAAGATTGGTTTTATGCATGTAAAGATTTACATTTATGCACATGGCTTGTGGTAGTTTTTACTGACTTTCAAAACTTATATATGTTGTTGTTTTATTTGCTGTTATGGGGCTGAGCAGTAATTAGAAAGAACAGAATATGTGTATATATGTGTATGTGTGCATCTGTGGATGCATGTATGTGTATATGTGTATGTGTTTATGTATAAAATATGTGTATGTATGAGCATGTGTATATGTGTATGTATATGTATGTGTATATATAAGTATTTGTGTGTGTATGAGGTGGCGACCATCATCCATGCACTTGATGTAGTCCTGCCAACTTCTTTCTTCACGTCTATCACTCTTTTACTGTGTCTGCCCTCCTTCCTTCCTGTTTCTCTCTTCTTTCCAACCACTTTTTATTACTCTTCTTTCCTTTTCAGGTGGTTTTATACTGAGTGACCAGACTAATGGTTTGTAAGCCAGGAATCCATTTACAACGCTAGGTGATAACGATATAAAAAACCCATACTTGTTCCCTACGTGTCACCAAGTGGGTTGGCGGAGGGCTAGTGCCCTTCCCCATAACTAACTCAAAGTCAAACGGCCACCCTTTACGGGATTAAGGCGGCTGGTTATAGATAGATAGATCAATCAATCAATCAATCAGCCAAGAAGGGGCAAACGCCGCAGGGCACATAGCCTCACTATCCCTCCGACTCCACCCACGCGGGTCCCTCTGTGCAATCCGCCAATCAGCAACTCTTCCTCCTCTAAGTGGGGGCACGGTGGCTCAGAGGTAGAGCATCGAGCTCGGGACCGGGGGGTCGCGAGTTCGAGCCGCGCCCGGGACTGCCGTGCCGGGAGGGGTAGCGCCCTCCTGTTACCTAGCGGGGCTATATGATCTCATTGTAAGGTCTAGCTCGGGGGATTCTTTAATCCCTTTTTTTTTCCACCTCTAAGTATTTCCCGACAGGAGTTATTGAACTGCTCCAGCCATGAGTTTCGTGGCCTTCCCCTTGGCCTCCTCCACCCTGAGTTAACTCGTTCAGAAATTACCCTGTGAGCAGGATCAGCCTCAGGCAAGCGGGCCACATGTCAATATAACTGGAGTTGGCGTTGACGTAGGACAGTATGTGGGTACAGTAATAGGCCTCAATTCAGTCTCACAGAGTAGCCGCTCAATGCACATCCAGTTGTACCAGTGATATCCCATGATCCTGCGAAGACACTTAGTACCAAAGGAGTCATTTCACCACCGGAAGTCACTGTTTAGTTTCCACGTTTCACAGTCATTAAGTAAGACAGGGAGCACCATCGCCTTGAAAATTCGACTTTCGTTCCTCTACACAAATAACGACAGCGCCAAATACCCGAATTGAGTGAGTCCATAACACAGTAGGCCAGACCAATGCAACGGGAGGTCTCTCTGTCCGCCCTATGGTTGTTATGGACCACACTACCAAAATAAGTGAATCTTTCCAAGACTTCTATATCCTACCACATGCTTGGACAGAATGAACTGATTCATCCAACAATTCTGGTCCTTGATATTGGCCCAAGAGACCTTTAATCCCAATGGCTTCGCATTCTTGTGAAAAGCCTCGAGGGCACTCAGTAGTGTCTCCAATGACTCCACTAAGATAACTGCATCATCAGCAGAATCAAGGTCGGTAACCCTGAAATTGCCAATTGATACCCAACAGTGACTTCGACTCACAGCCCGGTCTAGTACCCGATCCATACATGTGCTGTCTTACACCAGAACCTACTGTGAAGAAGTTGGATGTCCAATCCCTCCACACTTGACAGCACTCTCAGTGTTTGAGTACAATCCAGTAATCAGTTGGATTATCCCTGCAGGGATCCCAGGGAGTTGCAGGAGTTCCCATAGCACCTCCCAATTTACTGAGGAAAACGCCTTGAGATCACGAAGGCTGCTAGAAGACCTTATGCAAAGCAAGTACAACGTTCCACAAGAACTCGAAGAGCTAGGATTCAGTCAAGAGTAGACTTACTGGGCGTGAATCCGGATTGCTCAGGCCTCTGCAACTTAAGCAAATGGTCCCAGATATGCATCAGGAGAATGTGAGCAAGAACTTTGCCTGGCACACTGAGCACTGTAATACCACTGTAGTTGCTAGTCACGCTGGTTCCTTTCCAAATAGGGGTTATCAAACCCTTTGTCCAGTCAGAAGAAATGATACCAGTCTGCCAAATGGCTTCTATGACCATGTAACCCCTTGATCATGACCTCACCCCCAGCTTTGATAAATTCTGCTGGGATGTCATAAACACTAGCTGCTTTACCACTTTTCAACCTAGCCACAGCCTTCTTGATTTCATCTAGAGAAGGCACGGCTTCATCAATTGGTGGGAACGGTTGTACACCAGCTGATGGAAGGTCTCGACTGGGAGGGTTAGCCATATACAGCATCCCAAAGTACTCAGCTCAACAAGCTCTATACTCACCCGCCCCCTACATGAGCCGTCCATCTGCTGTCCAAACAAAATTAACTTGAGAGGTGGGTCTGGAGTGGAGCTTCTTCAGGCGTTTGTAGGCCGGTCGAAGGTCACTGTCATGAAAACGGCCTTCCACCTCCTCAGCAATTTCCCTGACATATCTTTCCTTATCTCTTCTCAGTGAAGCTTGTGCCTATCGAGACAGAAGTCTGTGCAGTTCCCTATCCCCAGGCAGTATGCCAGCACGACTCTCTTCAGTTATGGTCAGCTTCCCTCGTGAGATGAATCCCTACCTCGATCTCGGGCAGTCTCCAAAACGCTTGCTGCCAGGGTAGCACACTTTAAGGTATACCATCGTTCAACAAGATCCTCAGCAGAACTAAGCACTTCAAACTGATTTGAGACTGCCACTGTATACTCTGCACTGTCTTATGCACTCTCTTCATCCATGAGTTTCTTAATATGGAACCTTTTTTAGTGGTATCTTGAGAATCTATCAGTTTTTATTTGTAGCCTTAGAGTAGCACAATAAGAATTCGTTCAGTAGCAAATAACTTTGCACTCCTGAAAACCCTGCAGTTCTGAAGGATCCTTCCATAAATACTAAAAAGAATGTGATCAATCTCCTTAGCAACCCCTCCATTATTGGGATACCAAGTTGTCAATGGGAATATATAATATCGTATAATCAGAGTATACAATGTATAGCTATGTGTGCTAGGAATGATTATCAAGTCGATTATTACGAGAGAATAGATTCGTGAAATCAAGTAGCGATTTCACTTTTATGCTGGCTTACTTCGCCGATTCTCTAGAGTCGAGAATTTATAGACTTTCTCAACGGTTCACAGCAGAGACTAGACGCTCAAGTAGGCTGTAATATTGTACCGTTGGCCTCTGAGAAAGTTAGTTTCTCCCCTTAACATTAAAAAAAAAAAATAATAATAAACAGGATCTTGGCTGTGCCAAACTCCTAGCTAACACAACGGATTTAAGGATTAATACCCCAAAGCTGGCTTAAGTACCAGTCGTGATTAATATAAGGAGTTGTGCTAACGTGGAGTAGCAAAAGTGTACTAAATATGTGGGGAAATCAAACACGGCTGTTACATTTAACAAAGCTCAAGAAAACGAACTGTAAATTTATTGAATACAAGAAAATAAATTTACGTTACATGAATTAATTCAAATCAAAGAAAGGGAAATGCACTCACTGAAACACTGAGACAAATAGCTAAATAACCCACAAACTTAAGCCTAGGAAAACGAAAGAAAATACTGATCGGTATAGATGAGACCGTGCTGCTGTAGTCGATCACCAAGCTGGTGGAAGCTTCGGGAATACACGCCAATACAAGCTGAGACCTGAAATCGCTAAGAAAAGTGATTGCTCAAGCCTTCGTACGGCGCAACCAGACACTCCGAGACTAAGAAACAGACTGACTGTGGTTTTGAGTGTCTGATGTGAGGGCGTGTGAAAGGGTGTGGCCGGGTAACGGCCAGGGAGGCAGAAGCGATAATTCAGAAATTATCGCTCAGAGGAATGCATTGTCTGTACATAAAGACAATCACTCGCGATAGAATGACGAAAGTTTTGACAACTTGATGCGAATATAAGTAAGAGAGTGGATGGTTGAGAGAATGAGCGAAATCTCGTGCATTTCAGAATCATTCGTTGCTCCCGCAAAATCACTCGATGTCACGATTTACATTACATAATTTCAGGATGTAGAAAATTCGTGACACAAGACCAGTGTGAAGATTTGGCCACTGGAACCAGGATCTAGCAATTCTTAACTTATGGATTTTGCGAAATCCAGAAGGTAAGAACTATCAGAATTCCTGGTTCTCCAGCAATGAGGACCTACACAATCCCCAAAGCCCTTCCTGTCAGTGCCAGTAACTGCGTTAAAGTCGCCTAAGACTACGACTGTATCCCGAGAGGGGCGCTGTTCCACAACAGAGCCAAGTTTTGTGTAGAATAGCTCATTTTCAAGATCACTCATCTCAGTTGGAGCATACACTGCAATAAGAGAGATGAAGCCCAACAAGTGCTTCAATCTCACCAGCATTATTTGTTCATCAACCGGAGTAACCCCGCTGACATAAGGGACAAAGTGAACAGCAATTGCCATTGACACCCCTAAGATGGGCACCATCGTCACAGCCAGACCAGTAGTATGTATAACTATTACTACTGATCTCACCATGCCCGGGAATCCTCACTTCAGACAGTGCACCTATGCTGACCCCCAATCGCCCCACCTCTCTCGACAATATAATCAGTTGATCATCCTTTGAAAGACTTAGAACATTCCAAGCCCCCACCTGCAGTGCCTCACAAAGGTTAATCCCGCGCTTGGAGCCTCAGGCTCATGCATCCTCTGTATCACCACGATGCAAATCAAAAGGAGGGTCTGGGCTATGGAGTCCCCCCCCCAATCATTAATTTGCTGGGGTCACGTAGGCTTTACCCAGAAATCGTCATGGTGGGCGTCAGCATGACAGGGTCCCCAAAGCCCTGCCAGGCCGGTACCCGAGGAAGGAACCCCCAGCAATACTGCGTCAGGGGCTGGAAACAAGCACTGACCCCTATCCCTCTTCTTTCTCTTGTTATGTGCCTGGTTGTCTTTTTACAGGGAGGGGATGCAAATTCCACCCCAACTTCCCAAGTCAGGAGAGGGCTCACCACTAGCCTATGGACATGGCCATGGAATCTCTGACTATGGCTATCCAGGTTTTACATCAAGTTTTCTTTCTCCTAAGTGGATTGCCAACCAAGGCTAACGAACATCACCTACCCTACTAGATGGACGTTGGTATATATTGCTCATCTGCCCTTTGACAGGTCTTGTTTTTCATCCTGCCTGGTGTCTAGTCATTCTTCTCACTGGCCAAGACCAGTAGGGCTGCCGGTTTAGTCATCGACGATCCGACCATGAAACAGGTGGTACTGGATTTCGTGGTTCCAGTAGCAGAAAAGTGACTGACCTAACATAGATAGATTAATGTATGTGTGTAGATAGGTAGATTGATGTATGTGTGTAGACAGGTAGATTGATGTATGTGTGTGTATGTATATATGTAAGACAATATCTATTCATTCAAATCATTTCAGAATTTTTCTATGAAATGTACAGAAAATCGGTATGTCCTGAAACAAAACTTACTGATTCATTAAACAGCTACTACTGCCTCTGCTCGCTACTCAGCTAAAGGGGCAGTCAACACACTACTGTTTGTTTGTGTGTTAGTTTATAATTATAAATCGTTCTCTGAACACGCATAGATGTCAATGTGAAA
>JAGKTI010014635.1:403-21421 GCA_018397915.1 Birgus latro | reverse complement strand
ATTTTTTTGTGCAAGCACAAAGTTTTCGTGACGGTCCAAGAACGTGCTAGGACCGTCACGATACATCACGAAAGACCACGAGGAAGCGTTACGATAGCGCTAAAACCGCTATTATTAGTGCTATCATGATGATTTTCATGACTGTGTGACCGGGGCTTTACGTTCTTTGAGAGAAGTGAAGTCACTGAATGTACAGCGAGGCTGGGTGGTGAGGAAATGGAAAATGTGAGTGCACTTAAGTACAGTTGGGGAAAGTTCCACATTACCCACCTCTCGAAGCACTGGTGTGAGACGGGTGAGTGTGAAGCGTTAGCCAGACCTCATATGTTTGGTAACTGTGTGAAGGAGGGGGAGGCGGAGGATTGAGGGCAGAGGAGGGTTTGGTGATAGATTGGGAATCACGTGTAAGTCTTCAATGTATGACATGGACGGTGTTAGAGTTAATTTAGTAAGGAGAGATGACTATGACACTAGCATTTTATTTAAAAAATTACGTAGATGTCTGTAGACTTAATGTTGCCAGGAAAGTTATGGAAGTTTGCTGAGTTTGGACAGAGGTTTGAATGTTTTCATTCCCTCTCGACTTTAACATGAGACGTTTCTCCAGCAGATATTCTTAATGATAGAACGTATTTATATTTTCTGTTAACTCAAAAACAAAGCCACTATGTATATATATATATATATATGTGTGTGTGTGTGTGTGTGTGTGTGTGTGTAAAATCATATTTGTTTAATTATTTATACTCTGTCATCCCACTATAACTATCCGCCTGCAAACATTTCCAGTGTTATTCTGGTAATTATTCATCTTGAACGTAGAGGTCTATGGTGGTGCATAGTAATAATAGAAGAATATATATGATCGATCAACAGATTGTTCGTTTTCCTTTAAACAGAATGACATGGGAGGTGCAGATTATTAGATCAGTCTCTGTAAATATTATTTCTATTGAGCATTACAAAACGAAGACAAAGAAGCATACCTTTGACAGTAAACATAATTACTATATATGCAGTAATGTAGACAGACTCAGAACAGTGTGGTACCATAAAAACAACTGTAGCAGCCGTGGCTCAGTGGGTTAGAGCGCTCCGCTCTGGCCGTAGGGTCGGAGGATCGAATCCACCCAAGGGTCATTGGTAGACATCAGGAAGGGCATCCAGTCATAAAATGCTACACGCTCCAATCCAAAAACGCCGACGCATGCAAGCATGTTGCAGCCTTCAAAAACGAAAAACGAAAAACGAAATTCATCTTGAACGTAGTGTCTATGGTGGTGCGTAGTAATAATAGAAGAATATATATGATCGATCAACAGATTGTTCGTTTTCCTTTAAACAGAATGACATGGGAGGTGCAGATTATAAGATCAGTCTCTGTAAATATTATTTCTGTTGAGCATTACAAAACGAAGACAAAGAAGCATACCTTTGGCAGTAAACATAATTACTATATATGCAGTAATGTAGACAGACTCAGAACAGTGTGGTACCATAAAAACAACATACAGCTTTGCAATTTGAAATTACGTCAGCCACATTATCATTGGCTACTGATGCTGTGACGTGAGCAACTCTCCAAACCCTCCCACCCCTGACTACCCTCCCTCCCACTCACAGTTACCAGACATGTGGGGTCTGGCTGCTGCTTCGTGACTATTCATCGACCACCACTGTTCCGAACAGTGGGTAATGCGGAACTTTCCCTGACTGTACATGGGTAGTGTGATGATTAAGGATGAAAGATTGATGGATGAAGTGCTTGAATGGGTACAACAAGGAAGAAAGGTGGCTGGTTCTTTGAAAGCAGTGATAAGAAATAGAAAAGTGAACATGAAAGTAAAAAAAGTCAGTGCATGATAGTATTGTGATACCAACTCTAACATATGGAAGTGAAGCTTGGACCTTGTTGGAAGGACACAAGTCAAGAGTGCAAGCAGTGGAAATGAGTTATTTGCAAGGAGCATGTGGAGTTACATGGAGAGACAGACTGACAAATGAGGAAGTGGTGTGGATGTGGATGTGATAAGAAAGCATTAGGAGAAATACATTGAGGTGGTTTGGCCATGTGGAGAGGATACAGAGTGAGACTAACAAGAAGAGTGCATGTGAATGAAGTAGAAGGGGTGAGAGGGAGGAGGAGGCCGAGGATGAGATGGAGGGATGGTGTGGAGAGGTATATGAGAGCGGGGGTGGGGGTGAGCTGGGAGGAGGACAATGAAATGGCTGGAGACAGGCCAGCATGGAGGCAATTTTTTTTTGTAGCCACCCTGCCTGGAATTGAGGCATCTGACAATAGATAGATAGATAGATAGTCATTTTATTGGTGATGGAATCCATGGGTATGGAAGTAGATTTATTTCACTGATGCCATGCCACATCCTAGGAGTTGTCCCAGTATGGATGACCAATAAAAATAATCTCTAGGCTGTTCTGTCTTTAGCCATCTGTTGGCCTTTTAACCATTTGGAGTGGAGAGGAATATCAGAGAAGGGGGTGTGGGCTTGGGGGAGGGCAGCAAAATGGCAGGGGACTGGTAATGTGGAGGTAGTTTGTGTGTGGCTACCCCTTTCAGGATTAAGGCATGTGGCAATAGATAGATAGGTAGATACTCTTCCAAGAGATTTCAGTGTCCTTTTTTCGCACAGACTGAAGCTACATAGTCATAATTTTTGCAGTCAGGTTATTTACTCGTTCATAAAATATATGCACTCGTAAAATAGCCAATATATGCTCTGCACTCCCCTGGTCAATACAGATGGAGGCTACCACAGAAAGTAGCCGTGAAGGGTGGGAAAACATGGAGGTTGAAACAGAGACACCCATTCATGTGTCGTGCAGCCGCCTCAAACCAGCGATTGCATGGGACCTGCTGTCTCGGGATGCTACCATTTCCACCCGGCAGGTCCTAACCAATGTCACACCCAGCCCCACCTCAGCTGCCACTGCAATGGAGATCATCACACCTCAGCCAGGCGGAGTCTACCTCAGCAGCAAGTGTGAGACTCAGCTGTTGCTTTAACTACTTTCTGATAGTGTTCACTGTCCAGCATCATCATCAGCATCATCACTGTAAATAAAACAATGCCATGCATTGCAGAGCACATAGAAGGGACTTTTCTGGTTGCCTAGAAACCCATCTGCTCATTAAATGATATAATATGCAACATACCTGTATATTACATAGCAGTTTAGTCCAAGTGTTAGCAGCATTTTAGATAGTCCCCTCTAAGAGTTCCTAGTAGAATCATGATACTCATCCTCATCCATCTCCCACTCATTAATGCTTACATAATGGGAATCCCATACAGTGCAATGTTTGCATCTACTTCCTCATAAAATTTCAGTACTGTATTAGGGTTGTGGTACAGATTTACCTTTCCGAGCTGGACACTCCCAGCAATTGCTGGAAACATTACAGATAGAAATCAGTGATGTAGCAAGACTTTTAATGGCGGAGTGTTTGCTTTGGGTTTGACTTTTTTATACTAGTAACTGAATCCTATGCCCTAGAGTGATGATTGGTGGCTATACTTTGTGGCAGCTAACATGTCCATTGATTCACAACATCTCCAAAGAGTTGCCTGTCATTGGCTTAGTTAATTTTCTTCTTGATAAACAGTGATTTGTGTGACAGAGTACTGTATTGTATGTATGGAATTTCATTCATATATTGCACCCTGGCCTTTCATGAGTCATGGTGGTTTAATGTGAGGG
This sequence comes from Birgus latro, assembly GCA_018397915.1. Classification (NCBI taxonomy): domain Eukaryota; kingdom Metazoa; phylum Arthropoda; class Malacostraca; order Decapoda; family Coenobitidae; genus Birgus; species Birgus latro. Next base: position 17,701 of record JAGKTI010014635.1, on the reverse strand, counting down.
TGAGAACTTCTCTGAGGATTTAGATCACTGTGAGTGGAGAGCATTGGCTAGTTCTATGTAATTTTGTTGTTGTTGTTGTTGTAATATAAGTTTTTTTATGCAAAATATTTGCATTTTGTTATCTCAGAGTTTTCCTTTGCTTTTGTACAGATGAGGCTCCAGATCTTCTTAAGTGGGAGGAACTGGGCAAGCTGCAGGTGCAGCCTCGCATGTACCAGCTGGTAGAGGTGTGTGAGAGGGTGCGGAAGGAGGAGGACCTACCTTCATATCTGGTTCGCCTCACCTACACCTCACCTAAGGTCCCTCACCGGATCTTGGTCCACTATCTGGGGGATACTCGCCCTTACCTGGTGCAGGAGTGTCAGGTGGTCATAGATGGGTATACAGGAGAGCCTTGTTACAGGGCAAAAGGTCCGTAGTACATACTACCACTTGAATTTAGGACGATGTAGTTTTGTGTGAGTCTATAGTGTTATTAAATTGTCATTGCTTTTATCAGCAGTACAATATGCATGCGCATGCACCATTTGTTAATCAGAGAATTGAAGAAGAGAGTGAAGCAGTGTATTTGTGAGAGAAAAGGAAGAGGAAGAGGAATGTTTGCATGAGTAGGAGAGGTGTTAGGATAAATTAGCCTGGAGATGGCTCTGTCATGGCCAGCCCCTGTCTGCACATTCCCAGGAGGGAGTAAGGCATCAGAGATGATGATGATAGTGATGATGACGATATGACGAGTCATGCTTCACACAGCTCTATGTTTCTGCATATTCTCACTTACTCACCACAAACCATCATCATCATCATCATCATCATCATCATCATCATCACATCATCATCATCATCATCATCATCATCCGGACCTCCTTTCCCACCCTAGGGCAGGGTGAGGAGTAGCAATGTCCAGACAGCCCAATTTGCCCAATCCAATGGGCCACGCTTCCATTCACTCATCATTCAAGCCCCCAGAATCCTGGCTCTATCGGATACGCCAAAAACATTCACCACGTTTTGTAGCTTCACACAAATGTATCCGATAGAGTCAATCCGGATGCTGCCACGTTAAAAAGGAGTGCCAAAATTCCTGATCATGCACTTCTTCTCACAACATTCATCCAGCCAGCTCGATCTCTTGTCAGTTCCCTAGCCTCACCGACTTCCAAACCTCTCTTCCTCACACACTCATCCACCATATCTCTCCACCTTCTCTTTGGCCTACCTCACCTCTTCCCTCCTTCAGATTCACTCAGATATACCTTTTCACAACTCTATTGTTATCCATTCTCTCCACATGACCATACCATCGCAATACACTCTCTTCAATTCTGGTGTCCACCGACTTCCTCAATCCACATCTTTCACTATCTATCTATCTATTGCCAGACGCCTCAATCCTGCACGGGATGGCCACAAACAAATCGCCTCCATGTCGCTCTATCCCCCGCCATTTCACTACCCCGCTCCCAACTCACACCCTCCTCTCTCATGTACCTCTCCACTCCATCCCTCCATCTCATCCTCGGCCTCCCCCTCCCTCTTCCCCCCCCTCCACCTCACTCACATACACTCTCCCCGTCAGTTTTTTACTCTCCATCCTCTCAACATGCCCAAACCACCTTAACGTATTTCTCCTAACGCTTCCTATCTTGTCCACATCCACACCACAATGCTCCTTTACTTCCTCATTTGTTAGTCTGTCTCTCCATGTGACTCCACATGCTCCTCTCAAATAACTCATTTCCACTGCTCTCACTCCTGACTTCTGTCCTTCCAACAGGGTCCAAGCTTCACTTCCATATGTTAGAGTTGGTATCACAATACTGTCATGTAACAACTTTTTCACTTCCATGCTCACTTCCCTGTTTCTTATCACTGCTTTCAATGAACCAGCAACCTTCCTTCCCTGCTGCACCCTTTCAAGCACTTCACCCTCCAGACTTCCATCCTTACTCATCACACTGCCCAAGTACTTAAATGCACTCACATTCTCCATATCCTCCCCATCCAATCTCACTGTACATTCACTGGCTTCACTTCTCTCGAAGACCATCACTTTACTCTTCCCTACATTCACCTTTAGATTCCATTTCTTACACACTCTCCCAAACTCATCTACCAAGCCTTGCAGCTCCCCTTCATCCTCACTCAACAACACAGTATCATCTTCAAACAACAGTACAGGGAGTTTCCAAATACTGCCCTCTCTCACTAGGGCCACTCCAGCATCCACTGCCCGACCTTGTGTCTCTTTTATAACCCCATCCATGTACAGATTGAACAATCATGGTGACATGACACATCCTTGTTTCAATCCAACCTTCATATGGAAAGATTCATTCAGTTTGCCATCCACACGCACTGCAGCCTTAGCACCCTCATACATACTCTTCACTGCCTTCGACAACTTCCCATCCACACCATATATTCTTAATACTTTCCACAATCTTTGTCTATCCACACTGTCATATGCTTTCTCCAAATCCATGAAGGCTGCATACAACTTCTTTCCCTTCTGTAGAAACTTTTCCACTGAAGATCGAAGAATGAATATCTGGTCTACACAACCTCTTCCCTTCCTAAAACCTCCCTGTTCTTCTCCAATTAATTCCTCTGTTATTTCCCTTAGTCTGTCAATAAGTATCCTACCATATACTTTTCCTATTACACTGAGAAGGTAAATGCCCCTATGATTACCACACACTTCTTTTTTCCCTTTTCCTTTGTACAGAGGAATAATACCTGACTTCCAATCCTCCGGGACTCTACCTTCCTCCCAGGCCAATCTGCACACCTTCCACATCCATTCTATTACTATCTCTCCCCTATGCTATAGCATTTCACCACACACTTCATCAATTCCTGGGGCTTTCCCCATTTTAACTTTCTTCATTGGTTCCACCACTTCCATCGTACTGATTTCTTCCTTTCTTCTCACAACCCTCCTCCTCCCTGCCATTCCCCACATTATTTCGTATCCTATCCACCCTCTGTACTCCACATTTCTCAGCAGTCCCATCTCCACTGCTCTTACTCTTGACTTTTCATTTTCATTCCACACCATAGTCTCACATCCATTTGTTAAAGTTAGCACTAACATTCCTTCATGTAAGCCCCGTTCAGCTGCAACACTTAAGCCTCTGTTTCTTATGAAGGCCTTCATTGCACCAGCTACTTTTCTTCCTTGTGTCACTCTACTTTCGACTTCTTTTGCACATTTTCCTCTCCAGGTATTTGAACTCTTTGACCAATTCCAGTCTTTCTCCATTCACTGTGACATCGCACTGGGAGTCACCTTCTCTCTCAGTAACCATCACTTTACTCTTTTCTATATTTACTCCCATGGCACGACACTCACAGACATCAGCAAAACTCTGCACTAGTCTACCAAGTTCTTGTCCGGTATTTGCAAGTAGTACTGCATCATCAGCATACAACAGATTTGAGATATTCCATCCATCACCATTCATTACCATTGCCATCCCCCTCTCCATTGCTCGTGTTTTTACTTCTCTCATCACCCCATCCATATATATATTGAACAACCATGGGGACATCACATAACCTTGTCGCATGCCCACACCGATCGTGAACCATTCACTTAGGTTCCCATTAACCCTTACACATGCTTCACTACCATCATAAAAACTCTTGAAAGCACCTAGCAGCTTACCATCTTCATCGTACATGCACAAAACTTTCCACAATCCTTCTCTGTCTACTTCTTCTTAGGCTTTTTCCAGATCCATGAATTCCATAAACACCTTATGGTCCTTCTCACAAGCCTTGTCTGCTATCTGTCTCACTGCAAATATTTGATCCACACATCCTCTGCCACTCCTAAAGCCACCCTGTTCATCACTCACTAGGACTTCTGATATCTCTCTTACTTTCTCTATAATAATTCTTCCATATACATTCCCTACCACACTCAATAAACTTATGCCACGATAATTCTTTCACTCACTTCGCTCACCTTTATTTTTGTACAGGGGTACAATCACAGCCTTATTCCACCCTGCTGGCACAGTTTCACTCATCCATGCCTTCTTACATATCTCCAACAAGCACTTCATTCCACTCTCTCCACTACACTTAATCATCTCATGTATTCAAAGCAAGGCATCAGAGATAATGATGATGATGATGACAACAACTCATATTTCACACAGCTCTGTTTCTGCATGTTCTCACTTACTCATTGTAGCTGATGGAGTATATCATGCATTTAACCCACCCCATCCCGTCGACATACGATGCACATTGCACCCTAACCCGTCTCTCCCTCCCGACGACGTGCATCATACGTTCTGCAATTGCAAGGTCTGTCATTTCCACATATTTCAAGTTTCGTGGGAGATTTTTGGTAGGCATATGTGGGAGACCTTCCTCTACCCCCAGCCAGGTGCAACACTCAACACTGCCTCACCCTGTATACCCCCCACCCCCTCGCAACTCACCTGTTAACAGTGACCTGGCCAGTAAAGACACGTAACACCACAGTCTCTCCAACGACGAAATTCAAGGCAAAAGTGATTCCCAATGTGAAAGACAAAGATTACGTGGCACCAGAGTTAGTAATGAACAGACGTATTGGGGAAGTAGCGTCACCAAGGTAGGTGCAGTATGTTGATGTGTTTGGTGAGTGAACAATGCCTATATCGCCCATATTATTGTGTGAAAACCAAAATACTCTTTTACTACATATAAATTTGTACCAAATAAATAGATAATTACCAAGTCTGAGTGACTTTGGTTAAGTTTCCCTCGCATAGGGAGCGTCTTTTATGAAGCGCGCGTCATAGAAAGCGGTAGCCAGGTGAGGGGCCTTTCACCTGTTTAGGGTATTTTTTTACATCAGGTGAGCACTTTCTCGCTGAATTTTCGATGTTTCTCACCAAAAGCGGAGGTTTGAGCCAAAAAGAGACAAGTTGAAAATTTGACGGGTTCGGGGGGTGGGTTAAGTAAAAAGTTGCCAGGACGGGGCGGGTTAAAGCAAGGCATCAGAGGTGATGATGATAGCTCCTACTTCACACAGCTTTGTGTTTTTGCATATTCCCCTTTACTGATTGTAGCTGATAGAGTATATCTTGCATCTACAGTACTTTACAGTACAACAAGTTCTTTATATGTCACTTTTTTTTAATGTATTTTTGCTGTTAATTCTTCTGCAAGTTACAGAAGTGCAGTATTGCCAGTTAAAAGGTTCACTGTTGCCTGTATTGCTGATTTGCTTGTTCACCCAGTATACAGTACAGCACAGGTTTTGGGGGAAAATTGGATATTTGTAGATTCATCTCTGGTATACAGTGAGGACTACCTGTACAATATACTACATATCTACTGTTTCTTTTGTTTTTCATTTCAAAACAACTTTCTTGTAGTCAACCAGCCCTCAGTTATTACTGTGGTAATCATTCTGTCACAAAATGAAGCCAAATTTCTTACTCCTTAAGTGGTTCATCTTAATCCATTTTGAAAATCATGCAACTTTATCATTTCTCATACTTTATATTGTAAAGTTCATGTTTTGTGAAGTGATTTTGGTAACTATGTTTCATATGTGATTTCCGTCATTTTTAGCTGTTGATGCTTGAACTCCTAAAGTTGAAGTTATTGGTTTTGCAAACTATTTTTTACCTTAACTTATTTGCTGTTATTTACAGATAAATTTTTTACATACCAGTGTGTCTTGTGCACAGATGAACTCATTAACCTTATTTTGTTTGGACAGGAAGGAAGGTCAAACATAAGGCATCCTTACCACTTCGATACAGCTTGAAGGAAAAGAAACTGTACCACATCAGCACTGCTCTGTTGCGTGAGGCTGGCTGCTGTCCCCTCACACTAGAAGATTTAGACCTTGATGTAGAAGTGGAATCTAAAATTTTACAGCAGCAGCAAGTTGATAATCAACTGATCTCACCCGGTTAGTTACTGGAGCTTATGTTTATAATACACGTGCTCTGTTGCGCAAGTGAGAATATTGTTTTGATCGGCATGTACAATAAGTGTGTCTGTGAACAGAAAAACACAGAAAGTCCTGATCTGATTTGGACCAAACGTGGTGAAAGAATTCATGATCGCTCAAGGGGTTTTATGTTGTTTTTAAGAACAACAGGTCAAAGGTAAAGGTCACACAGAAAGATTTTCTTAAACAGTTTGTTCCACTGTATATCAAGCTTGATGGAGGATAAGACAAAGATGAAGTGATTTGATTTTGAAAACAGTTAGTAAAAGATCAAGAGCTTAGGTCAAGGTCAAATGTTTTTACCGTATAGCTTAAACAGTTTAACTTTATTTGGACCAGACTTGCTAGTCTGGTCTCCAAATAAAGTCAGGCAAGGGTGAAGAGTTTTTATTTTGAGAATAGTAGGTGAGACAGGATTACAGGGCAAGGTCAGCTTAAACTGTTTTGACCTAATTCATACCAGACGATGAATCAATTGAACATAGGTAGGGATGAAGTAAATGAGCTTTAAAAACAACCAGCTGAAAGTTTTTTGGTACTTGCTTGGTCGACTGAAGCCACTCCCAGGTTCTCGGGCCCCATGAGGGGCTGGAGGGGTTTGCGGTGGTTTGGCCTCCATGCTGTCCTTCTCCTCTGCTTCGACAGCCTCTGGGAGGTAGACCCACGGCGAAGACGCCACCGCTGCAGGTCCAAAAAACAAGAACTCACAATTCATCTAACAACAAAACATACACATTACCATCTTACAAGAAACAAAACTATGCAGAACACAAAAAACACCTACATTTCATAATTTCACAACCATTAGACAAGACTGGGCTGATGGCAGTGGACTCATCACACTGGTACACCAATCCATCAACTTTTCAGGTACTAATGCACACATAAAGTCACTTCTCCCCCCACATGACACCACAACAGAAATACAGTCAATTAAAATACGCTCTGGTAACAAATCACATATAACATTTGCCAATACATACATTTCCCCCAGTCGTCCCCCACAGAACCACATTGTTACTCTCCTTAAATACACCACATCACAAACCATGCAACATCATCCGTGATGACAACACCAAGGCGTCAGCCTGGCATGTTAACAACCCTGACACAGACAGAGGGCTGTTACTACATTCTCAGACAGATAATCTTTTCATCTTCAACAATCTCCATCAGAATACCATATCCCACACCAAGCCCTCTTCCTCCCATCATCCTGAGACATTGCCTTTTGCTCCCCAAACCTCACCCCCCCAACATCCTGGAGAGTTGTCAAAACCCTTGGCTCTGACCACCTCCCAGTCATCATGACTACCAAAACCTGAATCACCCCAGCTGGCCACAGACACGCATACACTAATTATGAGAGAGCCAACTGGGAGGCCTTCACAACTGTAATAGAACAAAAGAGAGCCAACTGGGAGGCCTTCACAACTGTAATAGAACAACACTTTGAAACATTAAACAGTACATCTTACAAACATCAACACCACTGTGCACACTTTCAGTACAGTTATTCAAAATACAGACAAGACACATCCATAGAGGCAACAGAAAGAGACACAACCCCAACTTCACACCAGAAATTCAAGGCCTCAACAGTCAACGCGACACTACTACACTCTCCAACACCCCATACACAAGACACCGTACAACAAATACAAGATCTCAACACAATTAAACAACAAAATATCAGAACAGCAAACACTAAATTGGAGTAATTATCTCCAAACATTTGATCACAAAACAAACATCAGCAAACTTAACAAAACACTAAACAGCATCATACTCTCCAGCAGCAACACTACACAATCACATGCTGCCATCACAACATCAGACACCATACTCGCAAAAAACAACAAGCAAACACTCTCATCAATCACTTTTCACGTGTCAGCCATCTAAACCCCCATCGCGATGACCGACATGACATCCGATGCAAGAGACAGTTCCCCACAGACCCAAACTTCGCACCTTTCACTTACAACCAGATAAAGCACATCATTAGCAACCTCAAGCACTCATCTGCCTTTGGACCAGACAACATAAGCAACATTCACCCTAAACACATTGGACCACAAGGCATACAAGCACTCACCAACAAATCAAACTACAGCTACTCACACAACATAATCCCAACATCTGGAAGCATGGCACTATCATCACTATCCCCAAACCCAACAATGACCCCACGTTAGCTTCCTTACACCACCCCATCACACTCCTCTGCATCCCCTCCAAAGTCACTGAACGACTGGTATTACAACTAGTTACACCTGGCATCCCCCTAGCCCCATCACAATGTGGTTTTAGGCCTCTAAACTCCACAAACACTCTTCTTACTACAGACCTAACACAGCAAGTTTTTGATGGATCGATTCAGCTAGGCCACCACACAGAACACTCCTAGTCACACTAGACATTAGCAAAGCTGTTGATGCCATCCCCCACCACAACCTCACAAACAAAATATTCAACACAAACATGCACAATAACACAAAAAGATGGCTGGCAAACTATTGAGCAGGCAGATGTGCACATGTAACTTTTGCCGGTCAGTCAATGAACATCAGAAACTTAACAAACGGCGTCCCCCAAGGATCTGTTTTGTCCCCTACTCTCTTTAACCTATACATGTATGACATACCCACACCCCACACACCACAAAATACACATAGCTTCCTATGCAGACAGCATAACACTTACATGCACACACCAAAATGCAAACAGCTGCACACATCCTCCAACTTACCTCAACACACTACACGAATGGTTCACCACAAACAGGCTCAAAATAGCCCCAACCAAATCTGCAGTATCCCTTCTCACAAACTGGACAGCAGAACACAGTCACATTCCCCACCCCACCCAAAAAAAAAAAAAAAATCCTTGGTGTAACATTCAATACATCATTGTTATTTAAGCAACACGTCACAAACATTAAAGATAAATTAGCACCAAGACTCAACACATTAAGATCACTTGCCCACACAGCATTTGGACACAACAAAGAAGCCACCACCACAGTATACAAACAATATATACGTTCAGTGATGAATTATGCAAGCCATGCTTGGGATTCTAACCTCACTAAAACATACTACAACACTCTATAGACCATACAGAACAGGCTGCACAGCTACTACACCCACAGACCACCTACACCAAGAAACCAAAGTCCTCAAAGTCAAGGATCATCTAGATACGAGAGGCACCCAAATTTTCACTGCAGCCTCCACAAACCCACACCATTCTTTACACTACATGACAGCACATCCACACACACCAAGGAACATCAAGACAACTCCCAGCACACGATATTATACACAAATACTGTCATCTCTCCCCCCTTGCCTGTCTCAAAACCATCTACCAGAAGCATATCCATACTCAAATCACTTGCCGGTCCATTCAGTCACTTAAAGACAGTACACAGCTGCATGCACGGCCTCCTGTTATTTACCCTTCTGAATCCTACCTCTCTCATGAGGACAGAGCCCACCTATCAAGGCTGAGATGTGGGCATCATCCAGCCCTCATGAGTTATCAGAAGAGACTGGATGACTGTTGCTGATGCCAGTCCAGGATGCAGCACAGCACCCCATACTATTAAGCACATTATGGAAGACTGCACTGCACACAACAACACAACATACACTCCTTGAGAGCTCTGTTGGAAAGCCCGGTCTCAGCTGTGGCCTTCCTTAGGGACTTGGGGCTGTTCGACCAGACTGCCTAGGGAACAGCTATTACTGCTGCTACTACTAAGTGGAGAGGGCAAAATCAAATGTCTGGCCCTAGTCCCTATGTAGGGTGCAGTTGTTACACTCTCTGATGCTCCGTCTTGTTATTCATATTATTGACATAATGAATTGTGATAGGTGGGGCTGCTCACCATCCATTCATTCGATGTAGTGCTGCTCTTGGGTGTCTGCCCTTTTCACTCCTCCATCCTTCTTTCCTTCAATCCTCTTCTGTCTTTCCTTCCTTCATTCTTTCCTTGACCTTCTGCTTACGGGTGACTTTACACTCCCTCTTCTGTCTTTCTTTCCTTCATTCTTTCCTCGTCCTTCTGCCTGTGGGTGACTCTACACTGAGTGACAAGCCAAATGGTTTCCTGTACACCAAGAAACCATTTACTATGCTGGGTGGTAACCATATAACCAAATTTTGGTGCCTGGTGGTTTAGTGGGTAATTACGGTGCTCCAGTCGAATTGAGCTGGTGAAGGTTTATATCCAAGGGGTGGTTGGGGTTTATTGCTCACATAATGCCACTCAGGGATGAGTGAGGCTGGTCACTCTCATCTTAAATGTCAGGACCAACTTGCCTAGCCCTGTGCTTCTACGCTCCTCTGTGGGGCGACATTGGATTGGATAATGGATAGATGGATTTTGTTTGTGGGGTTGTGATGAGGGAGGGCATCAAAAGCTTTGCTAATGTGTAGTGTGACTAGGAGTATTTTTGTGTGGTGGCCTAGGTGAATGATCCATCAAAAACTCTGTGTAAGGTCTGTAAGAAGAGTGTTTGTGGAGTGTAGTGGCCTAAAACCATGTTGTGATGGGGCTAGGGGAGCATGAGGTAACTAGTTGTAGTACATACCAGTCGTTCACTGACTTTGGAGGGGATGCAGAGGAGTGTGATTTGGTGGAGTGAGGAAGGTAATGTGGGGTCTTTGTTGGGTTTGGGGATAGTGATGATAATGCCATGCTTCCAGATGTTGGGTATTATGTTGTGTGCGTAGCTATAGTGTGATTTATTGGTGAGTGCTTGTATGTCTTGTGGTCCAAGGTGTTTTAGGTGTATGCTGCTTATGTTGTCTGGTCCACAGGCAGATGAGTGCTTAAGGTTGCTAATGATGTGCTTCGTCTGGTTGTAAGTGAAAGATGCGAAGTCTGGGTCTGCTGGGAACTGTCTCTTACGTCGGATGATATGTCAGTTGTTGTGATGGGGGTTTAGATGGCTGACATGTGAAAAGTGATTGATGAGAGTGTTTGCTTGTTGTTTGTTTGAAGGTATGGTGTCTGTTGTTGTGATGGCAGTGTGTGATTGTGTAGTGTTGCTGTTGGAGAGTGTGATGCTGTTTAGTGTTTTGTAGAGTATACTGTTGTTTGTTTTGTGGTCAAGTGTTTGTAGATAATTATTCCAGTTTAGCGTTTGCTGTTCTGATATTTTATTATATTTTTATTTTTATTTTATTTTTTTTTTTTTTAATGCATAGAAGATGGAACTAAAGGCCATAGGTCCGCAAACTGTTCCTTCCAAGAAAAAACAAAAACAATACGAAAGAAAGCCAAATTCAAGATCCGTTCATTTTGAGATTCCTGGACACACTGCGTTTAATAGACTGGAGCTCATAGGCAGTAGGAAATTCAGACAAACGAAGACAGTTCCAGAGTTGACCTGTTGCATAAATGACGGACTGGAAGTAACGGTTAACTCTTGCATTAAAGAGCTGGACAGAAAAGGGATGAGAGTTTGTTGCTAGACGGGTGCCTTGTGCCCATCTTAGATTCGGAGGGATGCAAGCAGACAGTTCAGAGGAACTGTGACCGTTAAAGTAGCGATAGAAAAGAGATAAAGATGTAACAGTGCGGCGAGGAGACAGAGGTTGAAGGGAGCCAGAAATAGGAGGAGAGTTAATGACACAAAAAGCCTTTGACTCCACCCTATTGAGATGAGCTGTATGTGGGGAGCCTCCCCACACATGAGAGTTGTACTCCAGACTGGGGCAAATAAAACCCATGTATAAAGTCAACAACTGTGCAGGGGTAAAGAAGTTCTGAGTCAGCTTAGCACACCTAATCTCTCGGAAGCAGATTTCACAAGAGATGTAAAATGTTCTTTCCAAAATAAATCCTGAGTGAATGAGACCCCGAGCATGTTCAAGGATGATGCAGGACCAAGCTGGACAGTATTAAACATTAGTGGGTACTCCTTTGGAAGATTATTTTTCACCCCAGTCAGAGATACGAGCCAAGTCAGACATTAGGTGTGCCATAGCACACCTAATCTATGAGTGTTGAGTTCTTGTATTTGTTGTAAAGTGTCTTGTGTATGGGGCATTGGGGAGTGTCGTAGTGTCACGTTGGCAGATGAGGCCTTGAATTTCTGGTGTGAAGTTGGGGTTGTGTCTCTTTCTGTTGCCTCTATGGATGTGTCTTTTGTCTGCATTTTGTATAATTGTATTGAAAGATTGCACAGTGGTGTTGATGTTTGTGTTGGATGTACTGTTTAATGTTTCAAAGTGTTGTTCTTTTTCAGTTGTGACGGCCTCCCAGTTGGCTCTCTTATATTTAGTGTATGTGTGTCCGTGGTCAGCTGGGGTGATTCTGGTTTTGGTAGTGATGATGATTGGGGGGTGGTCAGAGCCAAGGGTTTTGACCACTTTCCAGGATGTTGTGGGGGCGAGGTTTAGAGAGCAAAAGGTAATGTTTGGGGATGATGGGAGGAAGAGGGCTTGGTGTGGGATATGGGTATTTGATGGTGATTATTCAGTATGAAAAGATTGTCTGTTTGGGATTGTAGTACCAGCCCTCTTAGGGTTGTTGATATGCCAGGCTGACGCCTTGGCGTTGAAATCACCACTCAGGATGATGTTGGGTATGTTAGTGATGTGGTGTATTTGTGGAGAGTAATTGTGTGGTACTGTGGGGAACAACTGAAGGGGAATGTGTGCGTTGGCAATTGTTGTATGTGAATTGTTACTAGTGAGTATTTTAATTGATTGTATTTCTGTTGTGGTGTCGTGTGGGGGGAGAAGTGACTTTGTGTGTGCACTAGTATCTGAGAAGTTGATGGATTTGTGTACCAAGGTGATGAGTCCACCTCCACCGCCATCGTCCCGGTCTTGTCTAATAGTGGTGAAATTATGAAATGGAGGTCTTTTTTGTGTTCTGTGTAGTTTTCTTTCTTGTAAGATGGCAATGTGTATGTTCTGTTGTTTGATGAGTTCTTGTTTTTTGGTGTTTAATTGAAGGATGTTTATGTTGTGTGTGTGATGTGTGTTGGGCGCTGCAGCATGGGGGTGAGGTGGTGGTGTGGGTGGAGGAGAAGGGGTAGGAGAAGGTTATGATGGAGTTAAGGGTTGGGGGGGATTAGGCTGCGGTGGAATGGGAGTGGTTGGGGGATTTGATGGTCTGGGAAGGATCGGTGGGTTAGGCTGAGGAGGTGTGGAGGAAGTAGGAGTAGGGTTGGTGGCGGGTTAGTGGGTGAGGGGACACAGCATAAGGAGCAGGTCCAGGTGCTGGTATAATGTTTTCTGGATGCAAGTGTTGTGCAGGTGTAATGGGTCCTGTTCTTGCAGGAATTGCACTGAACTGAACCCTTTGTCTGTCGGCTCGAAGTGATGGGTTTTGAGCATCTTGGACATGTGTATTTGTTGGTTGGTCCTGGATTGCTCTCATTGTCCCCGGCTAGAAGAAATCGTTGAGAAATGACCACTGGGGAGTCATTTCTCAGTGCAGAAAAACGATGTTGTCATGTGTGCTGTGTTGAGAGATGTGGTACTTGCCCGGGCGACTGAAGCCACTCCCAGGTTCGGTGGTTTGGCCCTTATGCTGTCCTCCAATGGGTGGTTGGGGTTTATTGCTTACTCAGGGATGAGTGAGGCTGGTCACTTTCATCTTAAATGTCAGGACCAGCTTGCCTAGCCCCTGGCTCCTATGCTTCTCGTGGGGCAATGTAGGATTGGATGATGATTGAAAAAAATTATTGATATAATGGTTTCACAGAAGGAATGAAATTTCCTTTATCCCCTCCTTGGTCGATGGTGTTGAATGATATTTTGCTGATAAATGGCCTCGGGCATCGTTTGAGTGTGGCCTATAAAAAATGGCAATTTTTTTGGGGGAAGTTAACAAACGTTCTGAACATCTTCAGACTGACCTACACTACACCCCCATACATTCCATCAAGCAGTTCAGAGCCTGCTGCTGTGATGAGTGGATTTTCGATTTTTTTGCTCGTGGCCATGCCTAAACATGCAAACTACACCCATTATCTCAACCCGGACAGAAAATATCATCTTTTGCCCTCCCTTGCCAAACACACACAACCACCTTGTTTACAATTATGAATAATTACAGGCATAAAAAAAAAAATGAATGTAAGAGAAAAATACATTTTTGTCTTGGTGTTTTTACTTGTTTGCTCAGGTTTGTTGTACTGGTTTGGATCATTCGATGCAGTGTGACTTGTAGAAAACTGTGAAAACTTTTGGAAAGTGAACGAACATCTGGGACATGAGACTGACCTTCATTTCATGCTCTCACACCTCATCATTTCACCACCTGCTGCCGTGATGAGTGGATGTACAATTTTTTTGCTCTTTAGTTACACCCATTATCTTGACCCAGACAGAAAATATCGTCCTTCTCCTCCCGTGAGAAACACACACAGCCACCCTGTTTATGACTGTAAGTAAACACAGACATAAACAAGAAAGACATGAAAATAAAAGAAAAATAATTTCTTTGTTTGGTATCTTTACCTATTTGCTCAGGTTTGTTGTACTGTTTTGAATCATTTTAAATATTCTTTGCCTTTTACAAGCATAACAGTAAAGTTTTCTATGTTCGCGTGATGCTTTCGTGGGTGGAAAGGCCTCCCTTCCCTTCCTGCTAATCAGTGCGTGTGAGGTGCAAATGGCAGGTTGTCTCCCATTTCAACCCTCACTGTCCAGCCTGTACACTTGAGGGATGATGTTTGTCTCATATATCTTGCCTCCCTTTTCCAACAAGCTCCACCACCCAGACTACAAAAATAAGTCGATACTACCATAAACACAATAAACACTGAAAATTGCAAAAGAAATTCATGAAATAATTTTATAAATTCAAACCTTGCATATTATGTACAGTAATCCCTGTAAGATCTGGACGCCCAAGTCCTGGACATTTTGGGCTGGGGCCTTCGGGGGGGGGGGCATTTTTGTAACCATTACTTTGGACTTGGTGTGCAGCGCCAAACAGCTGTGTTATGGCACGTAGTTCCTCCGACGTCCGCTAGAGCGACCCTGCCTCCTCCCCATTTCCCGCCTACCCATCATCGTGAGTGCACGCTCGTCACCATGGCTGCCCACGTGCTCGCTTTTGTGGTGGGTCCCTACCTACTGCAGGCCCTGCTGTTCCTCTGATGCCTCTTACTCGTGTGTGTGATGATGGCCTCGCCGCCCGAGGAGAGGAAACGAATGGTTTTGACTCTGGAGAAGCAGCAGCAGATATTGGAGAAGGTGGACACGGGATGGTTGACGTCCCGCATCCTGCGTGAGTTCAACCTGGCCTGCTCTACTTTGTTCGATATCAAGAAATCCTGGGACAGACTCACCCAGTACACGGCTGACTTCGCATCGAAGACCAAACGCAATCATCATCATCATCATCATCTTCGTTTTTCGTCCTTCTGTTCCCATATTCAAACTGGGGTTGGACGCAATGCACAGAGGAAGATTATACCTTCCCAGGTTTGCAGAAGTCAACCGCTTCATGCTGATTTGGTATCGTCAACAACGTGCTGCTGGTGTGCTGGTGCGTGGTACGGAGCTGAAGGCTGCTGCCGAGAAGTTCACTAGGTTACACGACACCCCAGACTTCAAGGCATCCGATGGTTGGCTCTTCGCTTTCAAGTTAGTTCATGGACTTACCAACCATAAGGCCCAAGGTGAAGCTTTGGACACTTAACAACGAGGGAGTAGAAGAGTTTCAGCAGAAGGTGAAGGGCTTGATCGACAGGGAGGGCCTCACTCTCGGTCAAGTCTACAGCACTAATGAAACTGGCCTATACTTTGGCTCACTGCCCATGAACATATGCAGTAAAACCTCACTAGAACGGACTAATTGGGGCCAAAGTCACTTCAAAAAACGCGATATTCCGAAAAAAGCGACATGGGGATTTCCCCCTGCTAAGATATTTTCATACGTGAAAAGAGTCATGGCCACAATCCTACTTCATTCCACCATTTCCTTCTAAATCAGGGCATTAACTCATTTGCTCATTTGCCTCTTAACTTTTCACAGAGGCCACAATAAATAATTTATTGCATAACACAGTACAGTTTTTGTAAGGTTTAAACTCGATAAAGGCCATTGTAATACTCACAGGAAGATATTTTTCATACATGAAGTGTCATAGCCACTATCTTGCATCACCCCACCAGTTATTTCTATCCCTTTTACCCCTTAACTTTTATAAAATTCCACTTAAATAATTCGTTGCATTACACATTATAGTTTTAGCAAGGTTTAGACTCGATAATGGCCATATATAACACACAAAATAAGATATTTTTGCTTATTAAAAGCATCATGTCCAATGTCCTGCTTCATGTGCACCAGTCCATTTTGACTTGTGGTAATATCTCATTTGCCTCTTATTTTTTTCTCAAATTCAACTATAAATAATTTATTGCATGACAGTAAAATTTAAGCAAGGCTTGGACACTATAAAACTCATAGTAAAAAGATAAAAAACAATTTTCTTATGTTACCATTCACATTCCCTTGGCTGTCTCTGCATCCACCACCTTGCCTCATGTTATTATCTTTCAGCACCTGACGAAGGATTTTTCTGAGCAGATCCTTCAAAATCATTTCCCATTATCTTCATGGTCATCATCAAGGAACAGTGAATCACTGTCCCGATTGTTTTCACTTAAAGAGCTGAATTGTGGATGGGAATCGGAGGTGTAGCCCATACTGTGAGTGTGTACACGTGTGGTGTACTTAATTTTAAGCAGTTTTCAAGTACACTTTATACACCTTGATTTTTACAATCTTACAAACAAATATGATCACTTTGTATATTTCACTTATCACTCGTCACCGTCGAGCAGTATATCAGGGACTCAGGGAAAATGACGTTGGGGGAAATGATGTGGAGGAAAAACAGTGATGTCGCCAGCTCACTATGAACCGACGCACAAACACACACACACAGTCTTAATATTAATGCAGACCCTTTTTCTAATTTTTGAGCATTTAGAAAGAACATTATGGGTATAACTTAATTATAAACACTTCAAATACTGTACTGTATGTACCGTTGTGTGCTGTGTGGTGTACTTAATTTTAAGAATTTTTCAAATACTGTACTGTACACTTTATACGCCTTAATTTTTACAATCCTCAAAACAAATACGATCACTCTGTCTGCATATTTCACTTATCATTCGTCACCGTCGAGCAGTATATCAGGGACTTACGGAAAATGACGTTGGGGGAAATGATGTGGAGGGAAAATAGTGATGCCACCAGCTCACCATGAACTGAAGCAGGAACACACACACACACACACACACACACACCACTCGCCGTGTTTAATGATTAAAGCTTGATG
>JAGKTI010014634.1:0-21421 GCA_018397915.1 Birgus latro | reverse complement strand
GACTGTCAGTTTCTGTGTTTGTTAAGTGTGTAACTGACATTGTAATTAATGTTTTCTTGCAACCTCAGCTTTAGGACTGCAAACGTTCTATAATATTTCATATAATACTTGCTGGCAACATCAGCCCAGTCCAAATAATCCTCTGCGTCTGTGTCCGCAACGGAGAATCTTCCTACACTATTGTCATACATTTCACAATAACGTTATCGTCCCACCTGCTGCAAATTAAGACTGTCTTAGAGAATGTGTTCTTATCTCCGAAAACATTTCTTTAATATTGGCCATTTAAAACCATACCTGTCAACTCTATCTCATACAGTGTTCCCAGATCAAAAGGCTCGTATCACGCACGCTGAGAGGGACGAACTTCTGTGGTCGACTGTACATTCAAATTTCTCTCAGTGACTAACGGCGTGCCACAAGGATCAGTTCTGGCTCGACCCCTATTCCTGATTCATATTAATGATCTCTTATGTCACCCATAATCCATTCATTCATACACAGCTGACTCAACACTTAACAGTTCATTCACACTTGAACACCTGTTCACAAAGTTCACAACTCAGCACAGCCATCTCCATAAATCAAGACTTATATAGAATTACTGAATGGGGACAAAATAACCTTCTCTCATTTAATATTAGTAAAACCAAATACATGCAATTTACTACTTGGCAGATATTGCCAGATTCCTCCATTATCTTCAGTGTTACTAATACATCTCCAAAAACTACTGAAATTGTCGGTGTTTCACTTAACAATGCCCTCATGTCAGATCACTTGCTAAAACCGCCTCAAAGAAACTTGGATTATTGTACACAGGTTGTAGCTTCTTCACTGACAAGCAGTTAGCTATTGTTTATAAGAGTCCTGTGTGCTCTCAGCTGGAATACTGCTCACCCTTGTGGATTGGATGTTTAGAGGTTGCACTAAAACAACTAGACAAAATTCAGAACAAAGCTGTTAGAATTATCAATAACCCCGATGTTACAAATAAACTACCCATCCTACAGGTCAGAAGATATGTTGCCTCCCTTCCAGTACTTTACAGATACTTTCATGGCAAATGCTGAGACGAAGTTGCATCCATTGTATCACCTCCCCATGCCTTCCCCTGTGCTACACGGGCAACTGGTAGCACTCAATGGAATGTCACACTATCATATTGCAGAAATTTCACTTATCGGAAATCTTTTATTCCCTGAACTGCATCTCTTTCCAACTGGCATCCCCAGAGTTGTTTCCCCCCAAACTTCAACCTCAAGCCCAACTGTTAGATTTTTTATGAACCGAGGACAACAGTAATCTGGTGTATGTTTTTTTTTTAGCCATTTGTTTTGCTTTCCTCTGTTCTGTTATTTGAAAAAAAGTATCACTAAGTAAATCCAACTCACTTCATCTTCAGAGCTGCGTTGAGTCCGTCCATAACATCTTCCCTGACCAGCATGCTCCCAAGTTCTCTTAAGACACTTGATTCAGAGTTTGAATAGAACTTCTTGTATGAACCATCAAAAGATTCAATTGTCACCCTGTAACATGTACAAATAGAAATTATTTAATTAGTGTTAAAACTGAGGCCCCTAGAATAATTCAGCACCAAACCTTAACTTCAATATACATTAATATTTTTTTTTAACTTTAAACTGGAATAAAATTACCATCTTTGCATCTCGACTGCTAACCTCTGACAATAAATTACAACCAAAATATAATGCTTGTCACGAAGCAGTGCTATGGATCGAAAGCGAGACGCAGCCTGCCACTGAGTTTCGTGAAATAAGCTACAAATGGAGAAAAAAAAATGGGGCACGTTAAAGAGCTATTGTGTTTTTTATTTGGCCTTTATACCGTTTATTACAGCACATTCCTTGCATTTATCATATTGCAGTATAGGAATAATAAAGTTACACAACTGTTCGAATATATGATAAACAATAAACACAAAAATTTCCAGAGGGCTAAAGGATGTGTGGATCCAGTCCATGTAATAAGGTAGACAGTGGACGAAGTATAAGCAATAGTATGTATGGCAGTGATGTCTGTGGAGAACAATGAATGTGGAAGTGAATAAGGTTGCGAGAGCAGCGAGCACATAAATAAAAAAAAAAATAAATAAAGCTGGATATAAATATTGAGGGATGGAATGTGGATGATGTATTACGTGGTACTTGAGAACACCATTTGTTGATTCCCTTAGTGTTGCCCTGCTTGTAAACAATCAGGTCTGAAAATAATGTACTGTAATGAAGCAGGTTTTGCCAGTCAGGTGTTCGAGAATTTTCTCGGTGTTCTGTACTGTAGGCTAGTTCCGGTATCGGTACGAGTCAGAGTTGACAGTTTGCCTGCTGTTTGAACATAGTTATTTCGTAAGTTTTGCATTAATTATTATACTCTTTTTCTCTATAATGTTTTATTTACATGATTGTTTGTTAAATTATGCAATTTTATTCGTTTGGTAAATGATTTAGAGTGTCATGTAATGTAAGAAGACTCTGGCATGTTTAATGTCTCTTAATTGGTAACTGTGTTGCTAGGGGCGGGTTAGCACCAGCACATACCAGAACTGTGGAGAAATTGATCATTCTCGAGTAATGCAAGCTTATATAAGGAAGGGGATGAGACACTAGCAGTGTTAAGGATTAGTTGGGCCTCAGTTTGAGTGAAGTTTAGTTTGTATATTTCGGTACTTGTGAAAGCAGTGTTGTTAGGCAGTAGGTGTAATTGCAGTTCGTAAAGTTCGTATAGCTCCAGTGCTTGTGTGAATAGTGAAGTGAAGTTGGAAAGCATTAAGTGGAATTATCTGAATAATAAAGACAGTCAGGTTTAAGAAGCCAGTGTTTATCTTCGCCTCAGCTGATCTTGTGTTCTGTACACCTAAAGGCTGACCATAGGAAGAACAACTCACTGGACAAAGTCCTCCCTATACTGAATTACTGCTGTTGGAGCCTGTGGCAGTGTGGGGACTGGAACGTAACACTGGCGTCAGGAGTGTGGGATATTTTCACGGCTGCAGTGAGTCTAACCTTCGACATGGAAGCAGGTGTGAAGATAAGGTCTCGAGCTGGGCAGGAGGAGGAAATTTCTGTGGTGACAATTGTGAAGCTAATACAAGCACAGAGTGAAAAACTAGAAGCCCAAAGTGAAGGACAGAAAGAACTCAAGGAACAACTACAGGCGCAACGTGAAGAACAAAAGTAACGATATGAACTTCAAGAGGCATTACAGGAGCAACAGAGGGAAGTACAACTGAGGGTGCAAGGACAGCTAGATGTATTCATGGGGGAAATGAAGGAAGAACACCAACAGCTTAAGGAGGAAGTAGATGCCAAGCTAGAGCAACAAATGCATGAGGTAAGCAATAATGTGACAGAGTGTAAACAGCATGTGGACGAGCAGATGAAGACAATTAGTGAGGAAATAGTGACAGAGTGCAGACAGCATGTAGATAGTCAGTTGAAGCATGTAGTTGACCATGTAAAGATAATTAGTGAGAAAATGGAGGCTGTAGAGAAGTATTGCACTACTGAACCTTAGGTTAGTGTACAGGGAGCATATGAAAGAAATGGACAGAGTATGGTAAATCTTGACGGATCCCAGACATCTAAAGGCAGCATTACAGGGCTGAATAATCAGAATGTACAGAATATAGAAGTTTTAAATCCTGGCCTTAATTATGATGTCCCAGTTTTTAGACCCCAAACCACTGAAATGCGTGGCTACAATGGGGGTCCAATTAAAAAGAAACCTCAGAAATTTGATGGTAGAGTATCTTGGGAAGCTTGCCGTGCACAGTTCAAGTTGCTTGCGGATCAGAATGGCTGGGATGATAGGCAGAAGGCAGTGCAGCTTGCTACTAGCCTTAAGGGTGCCGCAATGGATATTTAGGGCCAGATGTCAGTGATGGAGAGGAACAGTTATCAGTCCCTAGTAGAAGTGCTGGAGCACAATTATGGAACCATGTATTAGACTGAGGTTTACAGAGCAAGAGTCTGGAGCCGTGTACGAGCTCAAGGAGAATCGCTACAGCAGCTTGCCCATGACCTGGAGAACGTGGCATACAAGGCATACCCTGGAGCTGCACCTAACCTGTTGACTATTCTTCTGAGGGACCAGTTCATTGATGCCCTTGACAGTGCAGAGTTCAAGGTGCAAGTGAGGCAGGTGCAACCAAGAGGTATGCAAGAGGCACTTGCCAACGCTCTGGAATTTGAGTGCGATGTTAGGTCAAGTACATCCACTTTTCAGACAGGCCATAGTGCAGGATTCAAAGCAAGGAAGGGGTAAGTACGTGAAATGGAAAAATTCGAAGGAAGTTGCTGATATTGTGAGGAGCCGAGACATCGGAAGGTGGATTGCAACAAGTGAAGGAGAGAATGGGAGGACCAAGCGACGGAAGTGCAAGAGGATGGCGACAGTTTCCCGAGGGAAGAAGTGAATCAGGAAGAGGACCAAGACCTTCCAGGAGGAGTGGACTGCGTGGAGGAGCAAGGACGTCGTCGGACGCGAATCAAGACCTTCCAGGAGGAGTGGACTGTGTGGAGGAGTAAGGACGTCGTCAGAAGCAGCACAGAAGACCTGATAAGTTGAGGGATTATTTTGTGTATAGTTAGATGTTTCATTAGGATTAATGCTTATGTTTGTACATACTGTGTAGTTTTCTTGGGACGACAAAGATCTAAGGAGGAGGTAGTGTTACAAAGCTGGTTTTGCCAATTAGGTGTTCGAGAATTCCCTTGGTGTTCTGTAAGGTAGGCCAGTTCCGGTATCGGTACGAGTCAGAGTTGCGAGTTTGCCTGCTGTTTGAACATAGTTATTTCGTAAGTTTTGCATTAATTTTTATGCTCTTTTTCTCTATAATGTTTTATTTACGTGATTGTTTGTTAAATCATGTAATTTTATTCGTTTGGTAAATGATTTAGAGTGTTATGTAATGTAAGAAAACTCTGG
This sequence comes from Birgus latro, assembly GCA_018397915.1. Classification (NCBI taxonomy): domain Eukaryota; kingdom Metazoa; phylum Arthropoda; class Malacostraca; order Decapoda; family Coenobitidae; genus Birgus; species Birgus latro. Next base: position 16,474 of record JAGKTI010014634.1, on the reverse strand, counting down.
CATGTTTGATGTCTCTTAATTGGTAACTGTGTTGCTAGGGGCGGGTTAGCACCAGCACATACCAGAACTGTGGAGAAATTGATCATTCTCGAGTAATGCAAGCTTATATAAGTAAGGGGATGAGACACTAGCAGTGTTAAGGATTAGTTGGGCCTCAGTCATTTTGAGTAAAGTTTAGTTTGTATATTTCGGTACTTGTGAAAGCAGTGTTGTTAGGCAGTAAGTGTAATTGCAGTTCGTAAAGTTCGTATAGCTCCAGTGCTTGTGTGAATAGTGAAGTGAAGTTGGAAAGCATTAAGTGGAATTATTTGGATAATAAAGACAGTCAACTTTAAGAAGCCAGTGTTTATTATCGCCTCAGCTGATCGTGTGTTCTGTACACCTAAAGGCTGACCATAGGAAGAACGACTCACTGGGCAAGGTCCTCCCTATACTGAACCACTGCTGTTGGAGCCTGTGGCAGTGTTGGGACTGGAATGTAACAGTATCAAAGGATTTGAATAAAACACTAGCTGCTGGGTGAAAACTAACTCACTGTTTGATGTGTTGGTGAACGGGGGGAAAAATATAACTCCTGAGAGTTTAAGTACTACATGGATGCATTGACAGATCAGAGATAAATAACCAAAGAGCCCAGCGTTAACTTGCTTTTCAATTTCATCCAGAACCTTTGCATCCAAACGTTTGTTCTTCGATATCTCACCTGTCAACCACTTGGACCAGCTCCTCAACTGTCTCTGGTCTGGGTGGCAGCCTTGGGAGGGTGAGGGAAGCAATAAGGCTGGCGCGATATGCTGTTCCCACCACCACACCGAACAACAACCAAGTGCCGACCAGGATGTGATTGGACTTTCTGGCTGAAAGGCGTCCGTACAGTCCCTGGCCCAACAGGGTGCCCACGGACTCCATCACCACCGACCCAGTACTAAGCACTCCATGCTGAATTTGCCACACTTTTCTCCTCGTAATCTGTTAAACATAAATATATAGTGATATACGTACATATACTGTACAGTGATATATGTACATATACAATTATATGTGTAGCTGTTTCTTTATTATGTAATATGGGCGAGCAGTGATGTTTTGGACAGTGGAATGGTTTTGATAATACCAGCCATGAACGAAAGTGCACCTCCATGCATGGTTCTGGCAGGAGTTCTGAGTAAACATGGCAAGTGCATTCTGCCATGTACTTAGAAGCTTATGATATATATACGTTTTAATTTAATATATCAGTTGCACTGATCAATACGTAATAACTTTTATTCTTTGCAGCCTGAGGGAAGCAGCCGCCATATTGGCGATGACGTTGGTATTCATACTGCAGACGATGCTCCACTCCATCACATAATACTTACCAGTAATAGTGATAATAGTAGCCATGATACTTACCAACATGGCCACATTAGATCCAAACTACCCTCTTCGGGTATGTTGTGAAGGAATACTTTTCATGGTGTAAATGAGTGGTACTTGTTAGGTAAGTAAATAGACGAGTTTCCAATCATAATTTTTTTAAAGCAAGATACTTGAATAGGTAAAAAATACACAAAATTACTATGTCAACCATTTTTCCGAAAAAAAAATGTGCAGATACTTCAAAAAATAATTGATAAAGTGGCTGGAAAATCACGTGACTCTGAAACGGCCTCTGATTGATCATGACATCACTTCTCACACTCAGGCAGCATAGTCGACTTTGTTTACATTTAGCCTACATACACTGTTCTTATTTCTGACCTCCACGAATGCCCAGTGATAAGAGGAATAATTGTTAGTGATTCGTTCCAATGTGTAAGAGCCCAGACAAAAGCACACCGGGGAAACTGTGTCCTCTGTGTACCAACCAGTAACAATAAACGAAAACAGTGGTGACTGGCTGCTCGTCGGAAGTTCCCAGTGCTAGAATGAAGTCTTTATTGTGGTGAAAATATTATTTTCTTCACCATATAGATTCATACTCACCTAAGTATCCGAAATTCTGTCAAATAACTGTGCTTTATTTAACTATTAATAGAAAATTAGGATTCAGAACGAGAATGTGCTAAGGTAAGCCAGTATTTCTACTTTAGATCGCCAACACCCCTTGACAGACTTCTGTTTTGCACAAATAACGAGTTTCAGTGCAAATAAGTGTATTTGCATGTTAAATTAATATTTATACAAATAGAAGTCTGCCAAGGCAAGTTGTTGAGCTAAAGGAGACACTGCCACTAACTTTAGCACATTTCCGCTCTGAATCTGGATTTTTTATGAGCAGTGAAATTGAACAAAAAAAAAAAAATGAGTGCATTTCAGACAATTAGGTGTGTATGAACCTGTATGGTGATAAAATCTATAACACTTACCAACTAAAAGTGCCGATTCGGTGTTGATTCGATAAATGACCACCGCTTCGGTATTTCATCGCACCCTCCCGAAGGTACGTACTTTAATATCAAGTTCAGAGTCACTCGCTGAACCTGTTCTCTCAGAAAACTGATAATGAAGAGGTCAAAGATTAAACATTCATAAGCATAATACCAATATAAATTCATACAACTGTTACTGTACGCCATACATAAAACACTTTCCACATCATGAGGTACGAGCACCGCTTGGGAATGGTGTAGGTGTAAGCTACTTCCAGTGGATTTCACCGCAATTTACGTACGTAACAGGTACCATCCATTTACACTATGAAAAGTATTCCTTTGCAACATATCTGAAGGGTGTAGTTTGGATCTACGGTGGCCATGTCGGTAAATATCATGACAAATAATGTCGCTGTTACTGGTAAAGCCTTGTGTGATGAAATGGAGCGTTGTCTGCTGTGTGAAGTCTGACGTCATCGCCAATATGGCAGCTGCTTCTCTCAAGCAGCAAACAATTAACCCTTTAACCGTGGGGTTGTCGGAGGTGCGCCGTGCCCATCCCGTGGGGCAAATCCGTGCTCCGACTGACTTTTTTAAAATATTTGCCAAAAATCAGTTATTAGTCCTAGAATATTATAATTATGCATATGGCACATACCTTCAGCTTTCTCCTGGGGTGTTTTTTTTTTTTTTAGTACTTGTCGACTACAGTAGGACTTGTGGACTCTTGAAGTTGGGTAACTAAGTCTCCACTTTACACCTCCCGACATCCCATAATATGAATACCACTGCCTCATATTATCACTAGAAACACTATTCAATGATATCCAAGTAGTTTGGATCCATACTAAAAAAAAAAAAACTGTGAAAGCAATGTTAAATACGAGCAAGTACGAATCACCCACTCATGCTAATTTGCCGCTGGTATTCTGTCATCTCTTACTCATATACACACTCACACTTTATTGTAATGCCATATTTCTTGCATATGGTATAAGTAGTATAAGAGTAATATAAGCTTGTATAAGTATAGTGTAAGTATAATATGTATGTAATTTACGTTAGGTTAGGTATGTTATAAGAGTAATTCTGGACCCTGTTAAGATGATGCAAGGTATGGGAAGTATATTTCTTACATATGATATAAGTAGTATAAGAGTAATATAAGTTAGTATAAGTATAGTGTAAGTATAATATGTATGTAATTTACGTTAGGTTATGTATGTTGTGTGAAATCTGGACCCTGTTAAGATGATGCAATGTATGTGAAGTGGATCTTGTAATTCATTTTTTGGGCTTGATTTTTAGTTAAAGTGTAATAGAGAAGTATTATTGTTAATATGGACCGTGTGGAGCGAGTTGGACGTGCAAATTCGTGTCTGGTTTCGATAAAGAGGCGTAGAAAGTTAATTTGAGACTTAAATTAGCGAAGTCGTATTTACACCTGGAATTCAGAATTTTGTAGTTGAGTTTGTGTTTGTCGTCTTGTTGTACTAAACAGTGATGTCTAAGAACTTAAATAAAGTCTGATTATTGATTATTGTCATAGTTAACTGCGAAATTAATTTATTTGGCACAGATATCAGTTGTAAGCCAGTGCCGGGGCGAAACAAAGAGGAATTGTGTCAATGCGTGACCTTAGGCATCATTTTAAAATTGTAAGACCTATGTTATTGCCACAAAATTTAAATCATCATAAGTCGTTTTGTATGAATGGAGTACTGCATAAACTCCTTGTTGCAAAATTCCTGGACGATGATATAACAAGTTGGCTGTAGAGTAATTGGTTGAAGTCAGAACCGGGTAGTAAAAACGTAGCGGGTTTTAGCGGGAGCGGCCTGCATCTTGTCCACGAAGCGTCGCTCCTGAGTTGAACTTCATGGAGGGTGAACTCCGCAGGTAATGTTCCCGAGTCATTCACGGTATTTCTCCCCTATACGTCATCATAATTAGTTGTTGTTCTAACTATATTTAAAGTAAGTTGTCTGAGAATATTTGTCAATGCCATTATGTGGCTCCTGAGTTGAACTTCATGGAGGGTGAACTCCGCAGATGTGGTGTGGCGTCATGGGGTCTGCCCGTCCAGTGCGTCTGCGTAGTCTCACAGCCTCTAGTGCCCAAAGCCCTTACACGTTTTCCACTTAGATCCTTTCAATTCACAGTATCGTCAAAGTCGATTGGTCCACTTAAGAAGCTTATTATTCATGTAGTGTAATATTTTGGTTATAAGTGAGTGAGAAGCGGAGTGTTGTAATACTTCGTCATGCAGAGCGCTGTGTACGCCGAGCTTGCATTCTGAATTATTCTTGGCTTATGATTATTTACCTAGATATGTTATGTGGTGCAAACCCATGTAAAATAGGGATGATTTCTTTAATAGTAGAGTAAACTGTGTAACACGTTGTAAACTGAGTATCACTACGAGTCCTTTTGAGACCGTGGTTTATGGGAGTTTCCCCTGTTGTTGTAATTTTCTATATCACAGTTGTGTTGAGTGAATTCTTATGTATGTGTGTGTTCGTATCGGGCGAGTAGATCTTCTGTGAGCAGATTAATCAGCATCCTGTTGGATGTAAAGCCCAAGAAGCCTCTGTAGTGGTACACACTTGAATAATTTCTTTGTACTGTGATATGTGAGTCAGGTGATTTATAAACTGTGAAGAAGAGAGCTTTCATTCTCTCAGATATTCTGGTGTATCGGAGACTATAGCTTACTATGCTCCAGTAATTAATTCTTGAACGTAGTTCTATTCATTCTGTGTAATTTAAGGTTAGCAATATTGATAAGTATACTTTTTGTATGTGTTTGGTATAAATCATCTGGGGAGTATTACATAAGACCGAGTGGCCTGCAAGGCATGTTTCATCTATAAAATCCACGCTCTCATATATTATACTCACGCTACCCTGTTATTACCATAGGCCTTTTGTCCCTTTTTCCATCGTACGGGACTAATAACTTTAATACCTTTTTTTCCGGCAACTGCTGGGTGGTGGCAGCATACCAAATTACTTCAATTATGTAATGAGGCCTTCTTAATATTCTGGCAGTAACAGAAAACACTGAATTATTAATTTAACTTATTATCAAAATCCTATTGTTACACTGGCGGTGGAATCGGTGTGATAATTCTAAAGAAATTCTCAAGGGTGCTAAAATGTTGAGCACCACACTGGTGACAGCGGTGTGACACAGCTAAGGTAACTTATTTATAATGTAGGTAGAAAAATCCTGCATTACATTATTATTTCTAGTACTTTATTACACTTATATATATCTACAGTCCTATACCGCTTCCCACACAATGTTTAGTATGGGTAGAGATCACAAGCCTTTTATAATGGGCACAAAAGCAGCAGAAGTGGTGAGACACGACTGCAACATCCTTCCAGGTTGAAGGACGAGAGTGAACTGAATGTACTGTATGTATCTCGGTAGCCAAGAGTTGACAATGTCAGCTGCTAATGTATATGCTAAGAAATAAGTCATAAGAAATCTAGACAATAAATAAGAAATTAGGTAGTTCCAGGTGAATATAAATATCACTCAGGCTTCTCCCTTCCTTTGTTATATACATTTATATTACAAAAATAGCTCATACGGCATATTTCACATGGAAAAAGAACAGGGGAAATTAGCGAACGAGTGCTGGTTGGATGTTGCCAAGTGATAATTAGCCAATGCCAGGTGTATGGCACTATCGATTACCTTAATTTTTTATACATTATTTGGTATAAGAATAGGGCATAGAGATCATTTCACTGGATAAAATCAGTGGAAAAATCTGGGAAAGATTTGCATAGCGCAGAGCAGCTGAGCAGATGACACGAGACGGTAAAGGAGGGGAGGCAAGGAGGGGAGTCTTGAATGGGGGAAAATGGCTGAATTGTCAACAATGAATGGGAGTTCTGATGACATTAGCAGCTCTGACTATTGTTGGGCATTGGCAGTGCTGATAGATGATACAAATCACCACTTGACAGCCCGGGCGAATTCAAAACAACACAAAATCACAAAAGTGACGCACCGCGGTATGATCAATTGCACCCGAGCATCACGGAAGTAGCGACCCACGGTTAAGGGGTTAAAGTTATCACGTCTTGATCACTGCGGTGGCTGAATCGGTAGAGAGACGGCCTGTAGTCCTGATGGACCCAGATTCGAATCCCGGCTGGGGCAGGGAACAGTTTAAGGATATGAATTTCATAAAAGGATATTTTCCTGATCTACCAGAAGACCCGCCGACATGTCGTAAAAGTACCCCAGCTAATACCAGTACAGCAGTCTGAGACAGCCCTAGCATGTATTCAATATGGACGGGGGGTGTTAGCGCCGAAGTGGTGACATGTGGAGGTGTAGGAGGACTACTAAGTCTTGGGATAGGCGACTGCCCCCGAGATATAGGCCCTGAAGCCTTTGCCCGGAGTCAGACACATAAAAAAAAAAGATAAATTAGATTTTAAAATACATATACCATAAGCTTCTAAGTACATGGCAGAGTGCACTTGCCATGTTTACTCAGAACCGGCAACATGTCTATTCCGGTGTTCGTACCTCACGAGGTAGAAAGTGTTTAATGTATAGCGTACAGTATCAGTTGTTTGATTGATTTTTTTTTTTTTTATGCAAGGAAGAAGGAACCAAAGGCCATGAGCCCACATACTGTTCCCTCCAAGAAAAAGCAAAAACAATACAAAAGAGAGCCAAATTCAAGATCCATTCATTTCGAGATGCTTTGACACACTGCTTTTGAAAGACTGCAGATCATAGGAAGTAGGGAATACAGACAGAGGAAGACAGTTCCAGAGATGACCAGTTGCATAAATGAAGGACTGGGAGTAACGGTTAACTCTTGCATTAAAGATTTGGACAGAAAAGAGATGAGAGTTTGTTGCTAGACGGGTACTACGTGCCTGTCGTAGAGGTGGAGGAATGCAAACAGACAGTTCAGAGGAACAGTGACCGTTGAAGTAGCAATAGAAGAGAGATAAAGATGCAACAGTGCGGCAAACAGACAAAGATTGAAGGGAATCAGTAAGAGGAGGAGAGTTGATGAGACGAAATGCCTATGACTACACCCTATTGAGAGGAGCTGCATGTGGGGGGCCTCCCCACACATGAGAGTTGTACTCCATACATAGTATTATGCTCATCAGCATTTAATATTTGATCTCTTTGTTATTAGTTTTCTGAAACAACAGTTTCAGCGCTTGACTCTTGAACTTGATTGTTAAGTACCTTCAGGAGGGCGCGACGAGGTACCGAATTGGTGGTCATTTATCAAATCAACATCAAATTGGTAAGTGTTATAGATTTTATCACCATATAGGTTCATACACACCTACTTATCTGAAATTCGGTCAATTTTTTGTGTTTAATTTAAGTTTAAAAAAAATCCGGATTCACAGCAAAAACATGCTAAAATCAGCGGAAATGTTTCTCCTTTAGGTCAACAATTAGTCTTTGAAGAACTTCTACTTTGTATAAATATTAATTTAACATGCAAATGCATTTATTTGCACTTTAAATCGGTATTTGTGCAAAATAGAAGTCTGTCAAGACATGTTGCCAATCTGAAAGAGAAATACTTGCTAATCTTAGCACGTTTTCGCTCTGAATCGCAATTTTCTGTTAATAGTTAATTAAGCACTTTTTTTTTTACGAATTTCAGATAATTATGTGTATATGAACGCATACGGTGAAGAAAATAATATTTTCACAACAGTAAAGATTGAATTCTAGCACTGGGAACTTCCGACGAACAGCTTGCCACCACTGATTTCGTTTATTGTTACTGGCTGCTACACAGAGGAATAATTTCCCTAGTGTGCTTTTCTCTGTGCACTTACACATTGAAACGAAACACTAGCAATTATTCCTCTTGTCAATGGGCATAATTGGAGGTCAGAAATAAGCTCAGTGTATGCAGGCTAAACGTAATCGAAGTTCACTATGCTGCCTCACTGTGAGTAGTGATTTCACGACCAATGAGAGACGGTTTTAGAGTCACATGATTTTTTTCAGCAACTTTAGTATTTTTTCATGTATCTGCACATTTTTTTTTTTTTTTTTAAGGGAAGGGGGGAAATGGTTGACAGCAATTTTTTGCGGATTTTGTACCTATACACGTATATTTCTTAAAAAAAAAAAAAAAATGACCATAACCTCGTCTGTTCTTAGTTTTTTTTTTTTTTTTTTTTTTTCTTCTTTGTATGTCCAGTTTTATAAAGCAATTTTTTTTTTCTGTTTTTCCTAATGTAATTTTTTGACAACATATAGCACGCTCTAAAATAGTGAAAATATCATGGAACAGTCAGATATTGGTTATAATGAAGGTGTATTATTCATTATTTTAAAGTTCATTTGATTAGGAATGGCTAAAGTTCTTTCTTCGTCGAAAAAAGACAGACCATAATAAAACTGTATGAAAGCAAAATTAACAATTCCATGTGTGAAAGCAGAATTAATTATCAGGCCCTTGCTGTGGTTTCAGGAAATCAAGAAATGTGAAGTAGCCTACCATTTACATGACAGTCTCGGCGGTAGTGGAGGCTGGGGGTGAGAAGTAACAATCCAAACCCACTCTTTACTCATCTAAACCATAAATATGTACTCCAGCACAGTGTTTAAGGATATGTTGTACAAAAATAGCAATATATATTCTTTAATTTCTTATTGCAGGAATCAAACATCATCCAAGAAGAGTTGTTGTACTTACACCTGTAAAATGAAACTAATATTTTTCCATTACATTTCTTCATCGTTCACTCTAATTTTCATTTTTTTTTTTTTTGTGTTCAACTTTGGGCATAGGCTTCCCAGCCTGCTATCATGGCCCAGCAGCCCTCCTACATACCATACACCTCTACATGTCACCACTTCGGCGCTAACACCCACTGTCCATATTGAATACATGCTAGGGCTGTCTCATACAGGACTGCTGTATTGGTATTAGCAGGGGTATTATTACGACATGTTGGCGGGTCTTCTTGTAGATCAGTAAAGCCTGGTTTTAATGAAATTCAAATCCTTAAACTGTTCCCTGCCTCAGGGTCCGTTAGGACTGCATGCCACCTCTATACCGACTGAGCCACCTATAGGTCTCATGTTAAAGACTCACTTGAACCAATCGTCTGGAGTTAACTGGAAAAGATAATAGAATTAACCTGACTATGAGAGTGTTAATTGTACCAGAATAAGCAACTGTCCCCACTGACACAATCACCTTAATCAGAATTATGTGCTGTTGATTAATGTCATATACAAGGGAAGAAGAAAACGCTACCAGAGAGGGTTAAATGCATTACTGTTCTCGTTGACTATAAAACAATAAAGAACATTGGCAACAGAGAGATGTGACACCATACTGGACTCCGCTAAAATGAAGAAACATATTGTTTTGCTAGAGTAAAGCACATTTGTGTAAAAATCCCGAAGGAGCTAAAGAGAAGCACCTGCCTTGTGAAAATATATTTACGTGTGTGAAGCAATCGTCTGGAGTTTACTTGAAAAGATTATAGAATTAACCTGAGCATGAGAGTGTTAATGGTAACAGAATAAGCAACTGTCTCCACTGACACACTAACCTTAATCAAAATTATATACTGTTGATTAATGTCATATACAAGGGAAGAAGAAAATGCTACCAAGAGAGGGTTAAATGCATTATTGTTCTCATTGACTATAAAACAATAAAGAACACTGGCAATAGAGAGATGTGGCACCATACTGGACTCCGCTATAATGAAGAAACATATTGTGCTTCGCTAGAGTAAAGCACATGCGTAAAAATCCCGAAGGAGGTAAAGAGAAGTACCTGCCTTGTGAAAATATATTTACATGTGTGACTAACACTGGAAGACAGCCCCGGGCTACTGCTTGAGAATGTCCCACGTCCAAATTCATCCTTTCGTGCGCGGATAAGTTTTAGTAAGTTTCATGGCTCACGATTTTACTAGCCCGTGCGAACGACCAGGCAGCCCAGAGGACACAAATTACACATATTCTCGCCTTATTTTCGCTACCCAAACCTCTAAATATTGCCCTGAAATCCACATCATCTTATTCGCCGATGTTTGTTCTAACTGATAAGCAAAGAAAAAAAAAGACGAATAAAAGTACATTAGGTCCCCGTGAATAAGCATTTTGAAACGTGCATCTCACTTCCCGACGTCGTCTTTTGAATTATTTCCATCATACAGAAAAATGTTATTAGAAGTTTTGATAGAAAATTTCATTAGCTTTCTAATGAGGTGTGTCTGGTTGTGGTACTATTTGCAGTTTTCGAGAAAATAGCCCAAAACTAAAAAGCTACTTAAAAAAAACTCAGGGAGCTCTAGTGTAACGCAGGATTTTTCTATCTACGTTATAAAGAAGATAATCTATCTAAATATCACACCGCTGTAACACCAGTGTAACGATGGAAATTTTAGTACTTTTGAAGAATTTAAATTAATAGAGATTCCACCGCTTAAGCCACCAGTGTCTGGGCGGTACTTTGAATGAATCAATTTATTCGATGTTTTCTGGTTACTGCCAGAGTAGATATCCCAGAGTTATTAAGAAGGCCTCGTTAATCTGATTAACACTAGGAAGAAACACCAACAGATAATAACTGAAATAATTTGGTATGCTGCCACCACCCAGCGGTTGTCGGGAAAAAAAAAAGTATTAAAGGTATTAGTCCCGTACGATGGAAGAGGGGACAATGAGGCCCACGGCAGTAAACAGGGTAGCGTGAGGAAAATATACGAGAGCGTGGACTTTAAAGGTGATACATGCTTTGCGGGCCACTCGGTCTCATGAATTACTTCCCAGAGGATTTATACCAAACACATACGAAAAGAACTTATCTATATTGCTAACCTTAAATTACATAGAATGCATAGAACTACGAACAAGAATTAGTTACTGGAGCATAGCACCAGATTATCTGAGAGAATGGAAGCTCTCTTCTCCACAGTTTATAAAACACCTGACTCACATATCACAGTACATATAATTATATGAGAGCAAACCATTACAGAAGTACCTTGGGCTCTACACTCAACAAGTTGTTGATTAATCTGCTCACAGAAGTACTATTCGCCCGATACAAAACACACGTACATAAAGAATTAACTCAACTCGATCTCTTAACTCGTCGCGAGGTACCCTTGTGAAATAGAAAATTACATCCTCAGGAGAAACACACATAAACCACGGTCTCAAAAGGACTCGTAGTAATACTCAGGTTTACAACGTGTTACACAGTTTACCCTACATTCAATGAAATCATCCCTATTTTCCATGGGTTTGCACAACATAACATATCTATGTAAATAATCAGATGCCCAAGATTAATTTAATATGTAGACTCAGCACTCGCAGTACTCTGCATGATAGAGGAATACAACACTCCACTCCTCATTCTCTTTAACCAAAATATTACACTTCATTAATAAAAGGCTTACTAAGTGGACCATACGACAACATTATCGACACTGTGAATTGGAAGGAACTAAGTGGAAATGTGTAAGGGCTTTGGCACTAGGACTGCGGGACGTTACCCAGACGATGTCGCCGCACCACAATCTGCGGAGTTCCGTCCTCCATGAGATTTTTTTTTTTTTTTTTTTTTTATGCATGGAAGAAGGAACCAAAGGCCACGGGCCTGCATACTGTTCCTTCCAAGAAAAAACAAAAACAGTACAAAAGAGAGCCAAATTCAAGATCCGTTCAATTCGAGATGCCTGGACACACTGCGTTTGAAAGACTGGAGATCATAGGAAGTAGGAAATACAGACATAGGAAGACAGTTCCAGAGTTGACCAGTTGCATAAATAAAAGACTGGGAGTAACGGTTAACTCTTGCATTAGAGAGTTGGACAGAAAAGGGATGAGAGTTTATTGCTAGACGGGTACTACGTGCCCGTCGTAGAGGTGGAGGGATGCAAGCAGACAGTTCAGAGGAACAGTGACCATTGAAGTAGCGATAGAAGAGAGATAAAGATGCAACAGCGCGGCGAAGAGACAATGGTTGAAGGGAATCAGTAAGAGGAGGAGAGTTAATGAGACGAAAAGCCTTTGACTCCACCCTATTGAGAAGAGCTGCATGTGGAGAGCCTCCCCACACATGAGAGTTGTACTCCATACACGGGCGAATAAAACCCGTGTACAAGGTCAACAACTGTGCAGGGGTAAAGAAGGTTACAGGCAGAAGTCAAAATAGTATTGGAAAATATTATCAGACAACTTACTTTATATATAGTTAGAATGACAACTAATTATTGTGACGTATGAGGGAGAATACCGTGAATTACTCGGGACTATACCTGCGGAGTTCCGTAATCCATGAGGTTACAGGCAGAAGTGACGTGACGCCCCGCGGGCAGGACGCCCCGCAATAACCCGTGACGTTCTTACACCCGGTTCTGACCTCGACCAATTACTCTACAGTCAGCTTGTTATACCATCGTCCAGGAAATTTGCAACAAGGAATTTACACAATCCTTTACTTAGACAAAATGACTTATGATGATTTAAATTTTGTGGCAATAATCTAGGTCTAACAGTTTTAAAACGATGCATAAACTCACGCATTGACATAATTTTTCCTTTGTTCGCGTTGGTACTGGCCTACGTGATCTGGCGACAGTGAAAAAAAATTAATTTCGCGGCTAACAATGACCATATTCAACAATCAGACTTTACCTAAGCTCTTAGACATTATTATTTAGTACAACAAAATGATATACACAAACTCAACTACAAAATTCTAAATTCCAAGTGTAAATACAACTCATCGCGAATTTTAATCTCGAATCAACTTTCTTCGCCTCTTTATCGAAACCAGACATGAATTTGCGCGTCCAACTCGCTCCACACGGTCCACATATTAACAATAATACTCCCCTACTACACTTTAAATAAGATCAAGCCCAAAAATGAATTACAAGGTCCACTTCCCATACACTGCATCATCTTAACAGGGTCCAGAATTCCACTTACATCATACATAACCTGACGTAAATTACACATATATTACACTTTCACTATACTTATACTAACTTATATCACACTTATACTACTTATATTATTATACTTATGATACATACTAACATTTTCAGCATTACACGGGTTTCTCCTCCGGAAAAAAAAAATTAAACATAAGTCTTCATACAACACATTCTACTACACTTCCTAGAGACCTGTGTGCGGACGGGACAGACTTACCCAACTCGACTGTGCATTTACTCTATGAGCTCCAAATTAAGACAGTGCTCTCACTATCTGATATTCTCGTAAGTGGCACCTGTCGGTCCACGAATAATATGCATACCCCAGGGGGTCGCTTCTCTGTCACCAATGAACTCCCGAATTTTCAGTAGAAATTGTGCCCCAGCCAACCTCCTGCCAGGATGCTAACATGGTCGTCTCACCTGGACAAACCTGTACTATTGCTGCTAGGATCATCCCAGGGGCGCTTCACATACATTCAACCCACTACCCCATTTACGCTCCCTATTCATACTTCCTTGTGCTTCCAGCTCTCCACCTAGTAACTGACGAGAGCCTGTCAGGTCCTGAAGTCACTGTTACACCCTAGGCCGTGCTGACTGTAAAATGAGAGGATACCGGTTACCCCTCGAATTCAAGCTACATAATATTTCCACTGAACTGGGCTACGCCCAAGACACATACTCCGATTTACCACAAACACGAGATTAAACTCTCTCTGAACTCACAAACTACCACAGTCAATAGTCAGACGGTCCGACCCGCACACACTTCCCTATCCAACACTTGACTACATATTACCATAACCATCTTAACACTTCATCACACTACAACACTTTCCAAAAAAAAGACACATCATCACTCTACAGCAGGGTTCTTCAAAGTACGGGTCGCGACCCAGTACTGGGTCGCAAATTCATATTCAGTGGGTCGCCACATGATAATAATAATAATAATAATAATAATAATAATAATAAAAATAATAATAATCCAATTTTTTCATAAAAGAGAGAGAGAGAGAGAGAGAGAGAGAGAGACAGAGAGATTGTGGTGAGGGAAGGGACACGCGCGTTTCATTCCTGTCCGAGACAGGACTAATACGCGTTCAGAATCTTCACTCGTCAGAGTCTCGAAATTTTCATCAGTTACGTTTGTACCGCGGGAGCGTGAAGATAGACACAGAGAACTCCTCAGTGACACATACAGTTATACCGAACGCTTAATTAAACAAAATGGATCGTTTTCTTATAAAACGCGTCTCTGTTCAGTCGTCAAGTACGTGTGCACCTGATAAAAACACACAGGCCAACGAGCCTGGCTCGATCATAAGAGAGGCCGCATCTACATCAGCTTTTGAGCCGCCTCCCAAGAAGAAAGTCAAGTCATGGACAAGGCAGTACAGTGACGAGTTTCTGAAGTATGGCTTCGTCAAGTGTGAACAGGAAAAGGGAGAACCAAGGCCTCAGTGTGTGATTTGCAGTGAAGTTCTCGCAAATGAGAGTTTGAATCCATCAAAATTAAAGAGACATCTCGAAACCAAGCATCCTAGTCTGGCTACAAAACCAGTTGACTATTTCCAGAGAAGAAAGGAACAAATGAAGATGTCAATGAAAGTTCTAAATACAGCAACCACTCTTAATGACAAAGCACAATTAGCATCATATTTAGTTTCATATCGCATTGCAAAAGAGAAAGTACCATACACATGTGGTGAGAAACTTATTCTCCCATCTTGCGTGGATATAGTGAGCACGATGCTCGATGGAAAGTCGGCAGACAAGATCAAATGTGTCCCAATCAGTGATACAACAGTGTCACGGCGGATAAGTGATATCGCAGAAAATTTGGAACTTCAGCTGGTGTCACACCTACAGACTGCTGGAGAATTTGCTATTCAGCTGGACGAAAGTACTGATATATCTAACTGTGCAGTGCTCCTGGTGTACGTCAGATACGTACATGAAGATGACTTTTTGGAAGATATGCTTTGCTGCTTAACCTTACCTACTCATTATCAGGATCTGAGATATACAGAGTGCTGAATGACTGCATAGTTGGAAAATACAAGCTGAACTGGGCCAATTGCAAAGGAATTACAACCGATGGAGCAGCAAATATGACTGGGAAAAAGAGCGGTGTTGTGACAAAAATATCAGAAGCAGCCGGTAATGATGTAACTTGGAGACATTGTTTCATCCACCGTGAAGCGCTGGCTGCCAAAGGTATCCCAGACAATCTCAGAGGTGTTTTGAATGACGTTGTGAAAGTTATCAACACAATCAAAGGAAGTGCACTTAACAGTCGGTTGTTTGAACTCTTGTGCCTGGAGATGGGAGCTGATCATTCACACCTTTTGTACCATACGGAAGTTCGATGGCTCTCCCGCGGGAGAATTCTAACAAGGGTTTATGAGCTAAGAATGGAAATTCATATTTTTCTTCTCGAGAAAAAATCCAGTATGGCAAGCTTGTTTTGCAATGATGAGTGGATTCTAAAACTTTCATATTTATCAGACATTTTCTCAAAGCTAAATGAGCTTAATCTAAAACTGCAAGGGAAAGAAACTGATGTATTCCGACACTGTGAGGAAGTAGAAGCATTTAAGAAGTCAATAATGCTGTGGCAAGCAAGGCTTGCAGTTGATCAACCTCTTTACTATATGTTCCCAACACTTTTGCAGCATATTGAAGAACATAATAACACCAGTGAAGAAACCATGAAGAAATTGAAATGTGATATACAGCTGCACCTCCATTCTTTGTCAAGCAGTTTTGAACAGTATTTTCCTGAAGAAAACCTTAAGAATATAAGAGACAACCATTGGGTGAAGGACCCTTTTGCATTTGAAAAACCAGAAGCTGTTATAGGGCTAAACCTTACACCTGATGAAGAAAATGAACTTCTTCATCTGACAAGTGATACATCATTAAGAATCAGGATGCGGTCATCACCTCTGTCATCATTCTGGATAAGTGTTTCCGAGGAATTTCCACATCTAAGTAAGAAAAGTATTTTACTTTTGATCCCCTTTACAACTACATACTTGTGTGAAGCTGGGTTCTCAACCTTGACAAAACTAAAAAGCAAAGAAAGAAATCGACTCAATCCTACAGCCGAC
>JAGKTI010014633.1:0-21426 GCA_018397915.1 Birgus latro | reverse complement strand
GCAGCGTGGAGAGCCGCCATTAGGTGACCAAGGCCGACACATGCAAGCATGTTGGAGCCTTCAAAAACGAAACGAAACGAAAACTGTCCAGACAGAAAGAATAAAAATAAAAGGAAACTGGATATTATCTCACATTTTTTCCATCCCTAAAGATTTCAGACCTGTGAAGGAGAATAATTTAATCCCTTCAGTACAGTGATGTATTTTTTTGGTTTATTCCTGCTACCTCTGGTCAACTTTCTTAATTTCAGGGGTGACTTTCTTCTGAAGGGGTTACTGTGATAGGGCTATTTTACTCATCTGATGGTGACCTTGTTGTGAAGGGATTAATGATTACTATAGTACAGTAGACCCTTGATTAAACAGAATTTGATAGACCAGGTATCAGACTTAAAGGACACTATGAAGGCCACTGGACTTCCACTGGCTATAACAAACAATGCCCATTAAATGGAGCACACTGGGTTGCAATACATGCTTCCTACCATTTTTACTCCAACCTGGCCTGAAATTACTCTCTCCCCATCATGACTGCTGAGTTGCAGTAACAGACTACCATATAGCAATACAGTACAGTAAAATCTCCCTATAACAGAGTAACTGGGGCCCAAGCCATTCCAAATAGTGTGAAATTCAGATCAGAGTAACATCTGGACTTCCCCCTGCTAACCTGGACTTTTTCCAATATTATCAGACATTAGTCCAGATTGCACCAACGGATTTCATTAACTACAATAATCATATGGTAAAATATATACAGTACAGTACAATAATACTGTACAGTACAGTACACTGATAAACATATCTTTTATTTACCCTATTGTGGTTGTTGGAACTGGACAAACCACACTCACCCGGCTGGCTTTACGACGTGAACAGCCAAGGCTCCCGGTTGCATACCACAGGAACCTTCCGATGACATCATCACTCGTGACTTAGCAGATGTGTGCGTGCGCACACACACTAACACTCTCGTCCTCTCTTCTTAATTTGACAGAAGATTCCAAGGATGAAGCTGGATGATCTATTTGTGTCTGATACACACTATGTATCCAATACATAGACTTTTGTGTGAGTACCATCAACACCCGATACACACTATGTATCCAATACATAAACTTTTGTTTAATTACTATCAAGACCCAGTCTGTGGCCACATACAGATATGTGATGTCTCTTAAAGTATTATAAACTTTCTAGTCTAGGCTGACTGCTGCACGCAGCCGCTCGGTCGAGGCACCTTTCTTGGTGAGACAATCAGCCAGTTGTTGTGATGTATGCACCCAGGATACCTCATCAATCTCCCCCCGCTCCAACATGTCCCGCAACACAGCAATATCAATGCGCAATCTCCTGTCTTCTACGCTCTTACAGGAGTAAGGGCGTCCACCAGACTCTTGTTGTCGACGAAACACTTTATTTTGATCTTTCCACATCCAGAAACCTCACGCAATATGTTGGAGAGATATACAGCAGTTTCAGCACATTCAAGCAGCGCCAACGCCTCAGCAGATAAGGTAGATTTGACGACCCTCCTGATCTTCCTTGTCTGCCAAAATATAGGACATCTTGCCTCACTAGCATCTCGCAGGAAGATCACAAAACTTCCCTGAGATCCATTGCCTACAAGGTTGGCAAATGAGGCATCCGAAAAGCACTCTATATGACAGTCCTCGATCGGCCCCATTCTTGGAATGTATAGCTTCATGTTGTCAGTCTTCACCCTTGAGATCACCTTATTGAGTCTAAGCAAATCCACTATGGTAGCTTGGTTGCTATTCACGCTCAACTCACACACATCAAAGGCAATATCTGGCTGAGTGTATGTGGCAATTCAATTGAGTTGCCCAATTAATGCTCGGTACTCCTTTTTCTCAGACTCGGACAGCTCCCCTGATTTTACTGCTGCACGATGTTTACTCAGCGTGACTGGTTTCAAGGATGAAGCATACTTGAATTGGTCGAGCATTATGCTGCCATCGATGTTGGAGATGACATTGAGACCAACGTATTTGAAGGCTTTTGATTCTGAACTGCCGATGAGGAATATTTGACTCAACCGATTTATCACTTGCTGTTCAAACTTATGTGTACCAGCCCAAAGGAAGTCGTCGACGTAGATGCATACAATGCCTTTGACTTTGCCACCATTGCTCCAAGAGAACAGCGCTGAATCCAGTGATGATACTTTAGCTCCGAGACTCAACAACTGATCTTTTATGCGCAGATACCAATGCCTAGCAGCATCACAAAGGCCGTAAACAGTTTTCTTTAGTCTCCATAACTTACCATTTGCATATTCAGGCGGAGGACGTAAATGAACAACTCTCTCAATGTCGTTACCTTGCAGGTAGGCATCTTTCACGCCCATAGTGTGGCAATCCCACTGGTTGGTGGAGGCCAAAGAAAGTGCCAAACGCACTGCTTCCTTTGAACAAGTAGGCGAGTCTTTTCGGAGATCCACTGTGTCTTCCTCAAATCCTCTGGCGACTAAGCGGGCCTTAACAATAGGCTTTCCATTTTTCAGTTTTTCTGTCACAACCCATCGAACGGTTATGGCACCTTGTCCAACATCATCTACTTCCTCATACACATCATTATTCTGCCAATTTGTAATTTCATTTTCCTTAGCACATAATACGGCCTCAGAGTTGAAAAGAACAAGCATTTCTGTGTCATCATCAACCACTTCCCATTCGCTAAGATCCTTCTCCAAATCTATCCAATCAATGCTGCCATCAGAGTCCCTCTTCAAATTATAGCAGTGTTTGTACTTTCCAGTGGCTTTACCTGCCCGACTTATAATCCTTCCAGACACCAACTCTCCACTTTCTGAATGTATTCCCTTTATACATTGACCAACAGAAACTTTGGGAAGCTGATTAATCGGAACAGAAACTGTGGGAGGCTCATCAATTGGGACCACACCATCTTCCGACTCGTCATCTGGTGGATAGTCATTCAACACTTGCGTAGGATCGTCATTAGGCTTCTCCTGGACAACATTTTTCTTCTCATCACTGCTGACATCACTTTCAACTGTAGTATCTTGCTCTGGCGCTCGCGCTAGACGACATACGTGCACTCGCACGTATACACCGCCGTGTCTCACCAGAATTTGTTTCCCATCTCTGCCTATTACAATTCCGGGACCGTGCCACTCATGACTGTCATTTCTTTTGTAGAAGACTTCATCTCCATTCCGGATGTCGTTTAGGTCACTCGAACGTACGTTGTGCCGCAGAGCCCTAGCCAAGCGTTCATCTGATTCGGTCTTTATAAACTCTTGCCTAGCTAAATGAAGAGCGTTCAAGTTGTCTCTCACAATTTTCGATGGTGATGAAGGTTCCAAGGCTGGAGGATCATTTGCGTACACATTAGGCAGACCAGGGTTTTGACCAAAAACAAGTTGGTTAGGAGAAAAGCCTGAGTAGTTGGTGAGAGCATTTCTTGCCGATACTGCCCATGCCAAGGCCACATCCAATTCACACTGGCTATCAGCCATTATCTTCCTAACAATGTCACCAATGACTGCATTTTGACGCTCACAGACTCCGTTGCTCCAAGGACTCTCTGCAGACATTGTCATGATCTTGATATTGAAGGCCTCTCCCAATGCTCGCATTTCCACATTATTGAATTCACAGCCATTGTCTGTAAGAATTTTTCTAGGTGTGCCAAACACAACAATCCAGCTCCGAAATATTCCTTTGATAATGGTGGGCGCACACTTATCTGCGATTACTATCGCATTACAATACCTGGTCGCCAAATCAACAAGGACTAAGAAATACTGTAATGCCTTCCCCAAGCTTTTAAATCCATGGCTATGGCTTCGTTAAACTTAGATGCCATGGGCAAACTGACTATGGGTCGGGGCTTGGCTTTCTTAAACAGACTGTACAAGCATCAGATACAGCCTTGACAGCCTGTTCCAGTTTTGAACTTTTAATTCCCGCATCTGTGATCAGTTTAATTAGTTTTGCCGATGTTGGGTGTCCAAATTGCCTATGAAACTTCAAAGCGGTTTTTTCTACATCACCCCCACGAGATGCCAACATGACTGTTTCACAAAATTCATGATCTAGTCATAAGGAAATTGGAAGTAAGTAATGGCCTGAAGATGAGGACTTTAAATCAATGATAGTTCCACAAATTTTGACCTGGTCAGTTCCAAGGTTAATCAACATTTTTGCTTTTTTCATGGAACGTCTACTCAACAGCAAGGGAATATTGCAGTCCACAACATCAGTCACGATGGTAGCACGCATGTTTCCAATGTAGCAGGGCAGAGTAACACGTCTGAGGGAAGAAACTGTGACACCATCAGCAAAAGTAAACGTTGAGGATGACGCTTCTTCTTTTACAGCATCACGTTCATAATCAGTGAGCTCACTTAGATAGCAATTGATCCATTCAACTCCACATACAGTTGTAGAACACCCTGTGTCTAGAAGAGCACATCCCTTAGATTCTTCTACTAGAGTCTGTGACTTACCTCTACTAGCGGCATCATCCGCATAGCCCATAAACAACGACAGATGCACTGTTTCAGAATTCTCTTCTCGACTGCCGTCGTTTTCGTATGCATCCGGATAGTCACGTGCCCAATGAAATCTAGAATCACATACGAAACACTTCGATACCTTTCCGTCAGGCCCAAGTGGGTTCTGCCTCCTGCCGGTGGACGAGCGATGGGGAATTTTAGCAGATACGGTTGAACATCGGCCACTACCCCGACGTCGATCACGTATTGCACCACCCCACAACATTCTCCGTCCTCGTCGAGTACCTCTAGCATAAAGCGTTTCGTCACCCTCAACTTCGTCACTCCAAAATACTGGTTCGTCTTTCACCTCCCGGCCGGACACCGATGCCTCGTTCTGCCTGCCAATTTCACCAGCAAAAATACGATTCAGGGCAGATTTCATATTTTTGTATGTCACCTCAGTTATCGCGGACATCACTAGTTGTCGTTCACTGTCTGAGTGTTTGCATGCAGCTAAGAGCATAAAAGCCATCACAGAATTTGGCAGTTCCATGTCCTGCTTGGTAAATTTGAAGTAAACATGCTCAAATTCTGTCACAAACTCCCGAATGTTCATATCACTGGCTCTTCTGAAATTGTATAGCTCATAAAATGCTGCAAACTGTCGACGTCCTTTGTCCACGAGAAATAAACCGTCTAATTTCTTCAGCAGGGTTTGAACACCATCCTTCTTCTTTAAAATATCTGTTTCAATCTGCGAGGACGCCACCCTCGCTCTCCCAGACAATGACAGGTGAATAGTTAAAGCTTGTTTTTCTGCTGCTAGGTCCGTTAGTTCGCACCAAATGCCAATGTCTTTTTTCCAGCTCTCGACGCCATTCTCGAACTATGCTCTGCTACCAAAAATGTTGGAACTGGTCAAACCACACTCACCCGGCCGGCTTTACGACGTGAACAGCCAAGGCTCCCGGTTGCATACAGCAGGAACCTTCCGATGACATCATCACTCGTGACTTAGCAGATGTGTGCGTGCGCACACACACACTAACAGTGGTGATCATAGCTGAAGTGGTCAGGCAGTCCAGACTGCTTCTGGCATTATCAGACTTTTTTCGATATATGAGAATTTAGTCCAGCAGCTCCTTGATTCCGATAAAAGCGAATTCTGATCTATTGAAGTCTGTTATATCAAGGTTTTACTGTACTGTACTAATCATGAAGAAGTGCTATGACAAGGATGTGAAATAAGCTGCAAAAGGACAAAAATATAAGCTATAAGGTATAGTTTTCATTTTTAGCAGTAGAATGTGCTATTGTATTCATTTCTTTTCAAACATATGATTGAAATCCCATCTCAGGGAGGGACCATTGGATATAACGAATTATTGGCTTTATCAGATAAGGCTTCACCCAATTAGTCTATTTAATGAAGGTCTACTGTATATCTAACCTCCACTGTGGTTCAAAAATGATCTGTGGTGAATAGAATAGCCTGGAAATGTCAAGAATAAAATAAAAATTATGCCATCAGATCGACAAGACTATGTTTCAATCCCTTTCACTGCAAGAGGTTTCCCATCCATCCATCCATCATCCATTCCTTTATTGTTCCATGAGGAATACAGAGGCCTGCAGCTAAGATACTAAGTCCATACATTTAAGGTAAGAATGACCAGATGCTCTCCCTGAGTAGCTTTAGTCATGTACTAAACCCAAGCAACCCCCTTGGATGTTTTTTTATCTCCAGTTTATTTCATTCAGCCTATGAGAGATTTTCAAGATGGAGGAGTTAGATGTAGCCTTCTTAACTCCTTCAACACTAATAAGCACTTTTCTTTTTAAGTACAGTATATAGTAGCTAAATCACCTGGTAATGGTACAGCAAGAATTAAATATAAAGACACCATCTGCCTGGATTGATAAAATATAAGCATTCAGCATTTCAGACCAATTTGTGTGTAATTACAGGCTCAATAAATGCAACTAAATGGGAAAAAAGTCTAACAGCAGCAAACTTAAGATAAAAGTGAGTATTTACTAAATTATATCTTGGTACAGTATTTATGGATGTACTCCCATGGACAACAGTGTGAATCTGTAACATCACAAATGATAACCCCTTCAGCTGGGAAAAAATTATGCCTTACTTCAGTTAATACCATATTTCTTGCATCTTAAAGTCTGTGCTGGAGACTATCATTAACTCTTAATCTCTTTGCCACGATGACATCATTTTTAAATCCTAGCCACCACCAGCAATTTTATTCCATTCAGATGAGACATGTGGCATGAATGGATTAAATGCACTATCCAAGGATCCACTCACTCTGGAAGGTCTTGTCTAAGCTGTGTATACACATCTGATACTATCAAGAAAAAACAATTATTACATGCCCTTAAACTGAAGGGATTAAAGATGAAGAAGTCAATTGTAAACTTGTTAGAAGTCAATTGTAAACTTGTTAAATTAGGCTGTTAATGGCTATGTTAGGTCAGGTTAGATATACTTAACTTCTTCCTTCCAATGATGTATCAGTATTCTCTTTCATGCTTGCTGCATGTAGATGATTTTCTCCAGCTTACAAGGTCTGTTCAGGAAGTATCTGACCTTGGGTTCTAAAAAATTAAATTGCTAACCTGTTGAGTTAGGACACTACCCCCCCTCAAAGTAGGTCCCTTCTGACTTGACACACATAACCCAGCATTCTTTCCACTGCCTGAAACATTTTTCAAAGTCAGTTTTCGGCATCTCTGCATGTGTTTCATTGCATCTGTCATGGTCTCTTCTCTCAGATGAACGTTGCTCAAGGATGATGAACTATCACTGGAAATGAGACTTGGGTGTACAGGTACAACCCAGAAACCAAAGCACAGTCATAACCAGCTGAAGCCAAAAAATGCATGACAGGTCCGCAGCAAGGTGAAGTGTACTCGTATGTTGACAGATTTTTTAGACTGTCATTGTATTGTGCATCATGAATACGCACCAGGTCAGACTGTCAACATTACTACCTTAATGTTATCCGTCATCTTTGTGACGCAGTTCAGTGAAAGAGACCAGACCTTTGGAAAGTGGCAAGTTGGAAGCTGCTCCATGACAAAGCCCCTGTCCATTCTTCTCAACTGATTCAGGAATTTTTGGCCCAGCACAATATCCCACAGGTCCGGCAGGCTCCCTACTCACCAGACATGGCTCCGAGAGACTTTTGGTTATTCCCTAAGCTCAAAATTCCACGAGAGAAGAGATCAAGACGAATGCAACGAAGCTCCTGCAGGAGATACTGAAAACCGACTTTGAAAAATGTTTCAAGCAGTGGAAAGAACACTGGGATACGTGTGTCAAGTTAGACGGGGCCTACTTTGAGGGGGGATTAGTGTTCAGGCTCAACACATTAGCTACCTATTTATTTTTTTAGAGCCTAAGGTCGGACACTTTCTGAACAGGTTATTCCCTAAGCTCAAAATTCCACCGAAGGGTTCCCGATTTGAGACGAGAGAAGAGATCATGACGAATGCAATGAAGCTCCTGCAGGGGATACTGAAAACCAACTTTGAAAAATGTTTCAAGCAGTGGAAAGAACACTGGGATACGTGTGTCAAGTTAGAAGGGGCCTACTTTGAGGGGAGATTAGTGTTCTGGCTCAACACATTAGCTACCTATTTATTTTTTTAGAGCCTAAGGTCAGACACTTTCTGAACAGGTCTTGTAGGACAGGCCTTCCTTACTCAGTGGGTTAATGAAAGCTTTACCAACCTCTCTTGTTAGAAAAAAAAAAAAAAAATCTACAGATATTAAGCTGAAATATCAAAAGCATCCAAAGATCATAATTATGAATAAATTAAATATCAGGAATGTCATCCAACTGACAGGGGCTAAGTTTGGTTAGTCAAGATTATGTCAGTTTGGTTATCATCAGATTACATAAAGCTAGGTGATAAAACCACACTATAATAAATGAAAGTAGTGTGAGCATAAGTGGGGTGAGTATAAGTGGCTAGTGAATGGCTGCAAGAAGGAGAGAGGTGAGAAAAGAGAAAGAAATCGGTAGGATGGAAGTAGTGGGAGTAATGAAGAAAGTCAAAATGGGGAAAGCTCCAAGAAATGATGGAATGTGTGGTGAAATGCTGAAGTATGGAAGATAGGTAGTGGCAGAAAAGATATGAAAGATGTACAGAATGGCCTGGGAGGAGGGTAAAGTCCCAGATGATTGGAAGTCAGATATAATTACTCCCCTGTACAATGGAAAAGGGGGAAAAGAAGTGTCTGGTAATTATAGGGGCATTTGTCTTCTTAGTGAAACTGGAAAAGTATATGGTAGGATACTTTTTGACAGAGTTAGGGAAAGAAAAGAGGAATCAGTTGGGGAAGAACAGGAAAGGAAGGGAAGGGGTTGTGAAGATCAGATATTCATTTTTAGTCTTTAGTGAAAAAGTTTCTAGAGATGGGAAAGCCGTATGCAACCTTCATGGATTTGGAGAAAGCATATGACAGCGTGGATACACAAGGAATGTGGAAAGTATTAAGAATATATGAAGTAAATGGGAAGTTGCTGAATGCCATGAAGAGTATGTATGAGGATGCTAAGGCTGCAATGCATGTGGATGGTGAACTGAGTGAATTTTTCTATCTGAATGCTGGATTGAAACAGGGATGTGTCATATCTCCATGGCTGTTAAATCTGTATACAGATGAGGTTATAAAAGAGATACAAGATATGGCTGCGGATGTTGGAGCAACCCAAATGAGAGAAGGCAGTGTTTGGAAACTCAATGTACTGTTGTTTGCAGATGATACTGTATTGTTAAGCGAAGATGTAGGGGAACTGCAAGGCTTGGTGAATGAGTTTGGGGCAGTGAGTAAGAAACAGAATGTAAAGGTGAATGTAGGGAAGAGTAAAGTCATGGTTTTTAAGAGAAATGAAGTTACTGGATATACAGTGAGGTTGGATGATGAGGGAATGGAAAATGTGAGTGCATTTAAGTACTTCGGAAGTGTGATGAGTAAGGATGGAAGTTTGAGGGTGAAGTGCATGAAAGCATACAACAAGAAAGAAAGGATGCTGGTTCTTTGAAAGCAGTGATAAGGAACAGGGAAGTGAGCATGGAAGTCAAAAAGTTGTTGCATGACAGTACTGTGATACCAATGATAACGTATGGAAGTGAAGCTTGGACTTTGTTGGAAGGACAGAAGTTAAGAGTGGGAGCAGTGGAAATGAATTACTTAGAAGGAGCCTGTGGAGTTACATGGAGAGAGAGACTGACAAATGAGGAAGTGAAGAAGAGTGGTGTGGATTTGGATGTGACAGAGAGTTAGGAGAAATACACTGAGGTGGTTTGCCCATGTGGAGAGGATCAAGAGACTAACGAGGAGAATGTATGTGAGAGAGGGGGAGAGGGGGGGGGGAGACCATGGATGAGATGGAGGAATGGAGTGGAGAGGTATATGAAAGAAGATGTGACCTAGAAGCAAGGCAATGAAATGGCATTGGACAGAGCGATATGGAGGCGATTTGTTTGTGGCCACCCCTTACGGGACTGAGGCATCTGGCAATAGACAGACAGACAAAAATCCTAAGGGCTGTACCCATTTGCTGTTTTTCAGGACAAATACTGAATAACTCACAAAGTAGTAAATATTACTTAACACCTTCAAAACAGCTGGTATGGAGGTGAATATCACAGCACAAAATGATGGCTTCCATTCTCCAAAGAAAGAAAAAAAAATGAATCCAGCATTATTGGGAAATAAAGCAGAGCTGTGATGGAAGTGTGAAAAAGTAAAAGGTGATGGCTTTAGCCAATAGATAGTAAACCATACATTACAGAAACTGTTAAATTCATGCAAGTATCCAGTGGATGTTACCCTTGGCCACCTCACCTCTATCCAATTCCAGTAATGCTGTGTTACCATCTTGGTCCTGGTCGCTGAACCCAATGTCAGGGAACGTTATTGGTCTGGTTAGTGCTGTTGCCATCACTAATTCCTCTCTTAAATCCTGAAATGATAATGATGGATCTTTGTTATCACAGAGAGGTTTGAAGCCTAAGTCAGGTCATTAGGTTAGGTTAGGTTTGGTTGGGCTGGGTGAGGTTTGGTTAGGTTAGGTAGAATTTACATTAAATACTCTTAGGAACGAGTCAGTCACTGTTCTATTCTAAAGAAGAACAGCTTGAGTTATAAAAGTGACAAAACAAACTGAATAACTATACCTGATCTTGCTGCGTAACCCTGGTCTCTCTGGGCCAGCAGACCCATCAACCCCAGGGAAGCAAGTGCCGCTATGGGGCGATCCTGCATGTACGGTACATTACATATATATACTATATGTACAATACTGTGTAGGTTTCTGGTGGCCCCTTGTGGTACACAACACCTCACAAGAGTCAAACCATGCTCCTTCCTATGGCAACATGCAGGGAAATTTGGTGAGGTTTGGCTCTCAGGTGGACACCACAGCTGCTCTGCCCAGGGTGTAGTGTCACCAAGCATAAGCTCCCCTTAAGTGCCATACCATTACAAAAAAGAGACTGTGCCAGAGATAACAGTGAAACAAAATACATACAGTGTTAATCCATGTCAACCATATACCACCTGCAACATCTGGAAGTTATATATAACAGAATGAAGACAGGAAGTGTAAAGGAAAAATGACCTTACACTACATAAAATAAAAGCAATGTTTATAAAGAAGATGAAATTAATGTTATACAAAATGAAAAATTAAGCATGTAAGAAGATTCTCTGACACCTAATATTAGCTTTACCTTACTCAAAGTTATGCACTTAGTGCTAATATAAGTACCCAACATAACAAATGGTACATGAAATATTCAAAGTAAACGCTCTTTTAACTTTACAATAGTTGACAATAATAAGTTAGTGAAACCTATAATTGATACCAATACAACAGCACAAGCTGGGAAAAATTTACACAGTAGGCTAAAATGCTACCATCTATATAAGATAATCTAAAGTAAATTCGGGAAAAGAAAAAAAAGTTACGGAAATAACCGAGGAATTAATTGGAAAAGAGCAAGGAAGTTTCAGGAAGGGAAGAGGTTGTACAGATCTGATAGGCTATCCATCCTTGTCTTAAGTGGAAAATTTTCTAGAGAAGGATAAGAAGTTGTACCAATAGCTATGCAACCTTCATGGATTTTGAAAAAGCATATGACAGAGAGGAAAGACAAGGAATGTAGAAAATATTAAAAATATATGTAGTACAGTAAATGGGAAGCTACTGAATGCATAACTGAAGAATCGTACTCAAACTTACACAAAGGTGGATTTCGTTTCCCATATTCCAACAGGAGGAAGTGCAACAAAATACTGAATTGGTGGTCATTTACTGATTCAGCAAAGAACTGGCAATTTTAATTGGAAAATATAATTTCTATTATCACACATATACCATAGATTCATACACACCTAAACAGCTATCTGAAATCCTGTCAAAAAATTGTGTTTAATATAAACTATTGATAAATACAGTGTATTAAGAAATACACTGAGGTGGTCTGGACATATGAGAATGGAGAGTGAAAGACTGACTATGAGGGCGTATGTAGGTGAGGTGGAGGGAGGGAGAGGGAGGGAAGAGCAAGGATGAGGTGGAGGGATGGAGTTGAGAGGTATATGAGGGAGGGGGGAGTGAGCTGGGGGGAGGGTAGGCAAATGGTGGGTGACAGAGTGAGTCGGAGGCGTTTTGTCTGCAGCCACCCTTTGCGGGATTAGGGCATCGGGCTATAGATAGATGGATAGAATAAATAGTCGGGTTTCAGAGCTAAAACATGCTAATGTTAGCGGATATTTCCTCTTCAGATTGCCAGCATGCCTTGTTAGACTTGTACTTTGCATAAATATTGATTTCAA
Organism: Birgus latro; assembly: GCA_018397915.1. NCBI lineage: Eukaryota > Metazoa > Arthropoda > Malacostraca > Decapoda > Coenobitidae > Birgus > Birgus latro. Next base: position 9,064 of record JAGKTI010014633.1, on the reverse strand, counting down.
GTACAAATAAATGTACAGTAAACCTCAACGTAATGGACTTCAACAGACCAGAATTCACTTTTATCGGAATCGCAGAGCTACCGGACTAAAATCTTAAATATCAGAAAAAGTCAGATAAAGCTAGAAGCAGTCTGGACTGCCTGGCCATTTCAGCTATGTTCACCACAAAAAGGTAAATAAGACAAGTTTATTAGAGTACAGTACAGTACAGTATTCTGTTTATTATTATACAGTATACTGTACTATACAATATACAGTATTACATAATTTGATTGTTGTACTGAATGCACCGGATAATACAGTACAGTACAGTACTGCAATGGTAGTGAAAATTTAAAAATCATTGATTGATGCAATCCAGACTAATGTCCGATATATCATAAAAAGTTCAGGTTAGCAAGGGGAAATCCAGATGTCGCTTTTATCAGAATTTCACTTTTTTCGCATTGGATTGGGCCCCAATTAGACCGTTAAAGTGAGGTTTTACTGTATCTGCACTGTAAATCAATATTTATACAAAACACAAGTCTGTCAAAGAGTGTAGAGGCGACACATTTCTGCTAACTTTTGAAAATTTTTGCTCTGAATCCTGATTTTTTAGTAACAGTTACACTTAAATTTTTTATTATTTCAGATGATTAGGTGTGCATGAATCTATACAGTGATAAGAATGATAATATTTTCCAATTAAAGGTGCCACTTCAGTAAATGACTGCTAATTCAGTATTTCAACACTCCCCAACAGAAGGTGAGCTTAGGTTGGGTTGGGTTGGGTTAGGGTATGGTAAATTATTATGTACAGTTAAGCTGGGTTAGGTTAGGTTTAGTTAAACTCTTAGGTTAGGACAGTCCCTTCTGCCATTAAGCTGATGAATCAAAAGAGTTGTCATGGTAGAATACAGCTTAAAACAAGGGGAAACTGATTAACAAGAAACATGTACCACCCCAGGAGAAATCAGAAAATGTAACAATCAGGAAGAATATTAAATGATTTGGTAAGATGCTTCTGCTGCTTAAAATAAAGCGTATGTTTACCCTAATTTGCATTTGACAGAAAACTTACACTTAAAAAATGTTCTTTAGGAATGTAAGATATGGCCAGCTACTGGCAGACGTCGTCAGAATATTTTTTTTTTTTTTTATGTGTCCGACTTTACGCAGTCTATATTCTCATTTATAGCTTTCAGAGTAAGTTTTAAAATATGCCCAGTAGCAATGATAAGCCATGAAAAATTACAAGAAACCTGTGAATGACTCATTTCAACAGAAAATATGGAAAGCCCATACCCATTTGGTAAAGAATGAAGAAAATGAGAACAAGAAGACACTATATGATTTACGGAAATTAAAAACAATATAAGGACCGGGCACGGGATTTAAAAAATATATATATAAAAAAAAAAACAGCCTAATATACGCCCCACACACTAGTATCTGCCAATTTTAAGTAATTCACATCACTCGATTTTGAAACCAAAAATATATTTTCTAGTTGATTTTAGTGTAATTTGAATGAATCTGAGCTTCATTTTTGTCCGAAATTTCTCATTTTGGAGATTAGGTCTACCCAAGACCAGGTTGCCCACGGCAACATTTGTCAACGATCTCACCAACTGGCCATGTTGTTTACCAACCATCGCTTCAACTGGAGGCATCAGTGTATCCCGTTTCAAAACAATGGGAATCTTAAGGATTTAACCAAACCTAACCTAAACCAACCAAACCTCAATTGCATTTGACAGCCAGCTTTCAGATGTAAAGACTTTAAATATGGCCGGCTACTGGAAGGTGTCGGCGGAGATCAGGGGTAGGCTAATTAAATATAGTATTATTCCGTTAAATATGTATTTCCAAAAACACATTTATAGTGGAACAGATTCAAAATAACGTGGTCTACAACGTGGTTGTGTCAGATTTCCTGGTTCAAGTGATGTGAATTACCAAAAATTGACCCTGGAATCATAAAACTACTAGGCTACTATAGCACTTCTATTCTGAATATGATTGTCGTAATTATGTGCTAGCCAAACAGACGAAGTTATCCGGGTGAGTAAAATGGGTCTATACTTGCCACAAGACCAAAAGGGACAAGATGACAGGGTTCCTTCTTCACAAACGCCGGTAAACGCTTGGGACAGGTAAAGAGTTTTCCTCAGTTTTTGACAATTCTAACTGCTAAAACTGAAGATCATTACGTTCCTTGTGTTGACCATTTTGTTAAATATGCCGCTACAAAGAAGGACAATATGAATTACAGACACAAACACAACCAAACTCCAAGCGTATGGTCATACTAATTACAGTCCGGGATGAGATCATTCAGTTATTATTTCTTTCTCAAAATGTTATCATGGCTAGGTATACTGCATCCGTAAAGTCACTAGGAAAAATACTATATACATAATATTGTCAAAGTTTTAAATAAATATCTGGATTTCTGGAATATCCGGCCGTAACTACAGCCCCCCATGGGCCCCAGGGAATCCCGAATCAAGGGACCCCGCCCAAAGATCTATTATTAAGCTAAATTAAATAAGCATGTCTTGTCCTTATGCCTACGAATGGCAAAACACGGAAAAGGGTTAATTTCTTTCATTTCTCCTTCTGAATGTTTCAAAAACGTTAATGAAAATATACCACCATTTTTTCTCGGTACGATTCAGTCAAGAAACCATGGTGTTATATGGTGTAGGCCCGTCCCGCTCCCTTTGGCTCTGCAGCTTTGGTGACTATCCCTTCATTCGCTGAGGATTGTAAAACCAAACCATGGTGTTATATGGTGTACGCCCGTCCCGCTCCCAGTGGCTCTGCAGCTTTGGTGACTGTCCCTTCATTCGCTGAGGATTGTAAAACCAAACTTGGTCACCATCCTTGAAGCTCGCCTCACCTGCCTTGGCATCATACTTGCGCTTCATCACTTCGGCCGAACACTTTAGAGCTTCCCACACCTGATAATGTACCTCTGCCAGCCTTTCCTGAAGATCCTTCGCATAGCTGGAGGTGTCTGTAGGTAGCTCCTCACCAAGCGGTCATCCAACTAACAAGTCAACTGATAAGCATAACTCATGGCCCAACATCAGTTTTGCAGGTGTGTAGCCAGTACTCATGGGATGCTGACCGATATGCCATCAACAATGCAGGTAATTTCTGGTCCCATTCCGTTTGCCCCTCTATGCAGTACTTGGCCAGTTCTTGTCCCAAGGTCCAGTTGAATTCCTCCACCATCCCATCTGACTGTGGCCCTAGTGGGGTCGTCTTGGTCTTCTTGATCCCCAGCAACTTGCTGCACTCACGGAACACAGCAGACTCGATGTTTCTACCCTGGTCTGAATGTACCTCTTGTGGCATCCCCAAACAACAGAACTGGTCAATCAACAACTGAGCAACTGGCACAGTCTCTTGATCAGGGATGGCATAGGTCTCTGGCCACTTTGTGAAGTAGTCCATGCCAACACATATATACCGGTTTCCTCTTTCAGTGAGTGGCAGAGGTCCAGCAATGTCCACCACGACTCTTTCCATCGGTGCACCCACTTGGTGCAACTGAAGAGGGGCGCAACCACGTTTCATGGGTCCCTTCTTGGCACAGCATTTATTCACTAATCGTAAATGTCAGGACCAACTTGCCTAGCCCCGGACTCCTACGCTCCTCATAGGGCAACGAAGGATTGCATGATGGATGGATAGATAATCCTTCCGCTGCTGGAGAGGGATGCCTTCATATGGTGGCATTGATATAACCATGCGGCTCCACTACGCAGTTATATAAACATCGCTCACCTCTTCCCTGTCTCTCGAAATGATGTTAATAAACTGCAGGAAGACAACTTCAGTCTATAGTCTACTGGTTCACAGTCAGAAAACATGGTGCTAAAACAACAGCAACAACAAATACTATTACTGCTGCTACTACAATCAATCCCTTCAGTACAAAAGATTTTTCCAGATTAACTACAACGTTCGGCGGTGGTAGTAGTAGTAGCAGTAGAAGTAGTAGTAGTAGTTGTAGTAGTAGTAATAGTTAGTAGTAGCAGTAGCAGTAGAGCAACCCTAGTCTGTCTGGCCGAACAAACCCATTTATGGCAGACAAGCAATCGGCCATGCAGGGTCGTCCCATGCAGAAAACCAATGTTCCCTTGCGGCAGACATCGCCTTGTCATAACGAGGCGAAGGGAAGGTTGAAGGGGTTTGGTTCCTGGATGGACGCTGCATAGACCTGTTACCCTAAAAGGGTTAATGAAGGCATTACTCACCTTCTACTTTTAGAAACACCTCTCCAAAGGTATAACTCTTCATTCCCAAGACGCATTTTTTACTGCAAGCGACTACCAGCACACTATTGCATTTACCTCCGGAAATACTTGTATTGTAGGCTTTAACGAAGGCTTATTTTACCACTCCAGTTCGACAGGTCTTGCCTCAGCCTAACAAAATTGTTTCCGAAGGGCAAGAAAAACAGATAAAATACTTAACCGTAGAGAAGGGGTTAATATAACAAAAACTGCGTCATCGAATCGCAGGAGCTATAACAAAGAAGCAGGCCATAGTAGTGTAGCGCCTGAGGCTGTTACGAGTATATGACCAAAGGTAAGCGAAGCAGCAGTAGATCTCTATAAATGCCTAACCTTAAACTGAGCATAAAATCGCTGGTGTATAAGCATGTCTTCACTTATACACCCACTATTCGCATCCCAATCAAATCAGAGTACATATCTAAAATGGCAAATTTCGAGATACAAATCTACCCGTAATAATAGGTATGTGTTTCGTCGACTTGCTAATTGCAGAAACTGATTAGGATCCTTTATAAATGCGGTCCGTGGTGGAGTGAAGTGTGGCGGTGGAGTGTGACGGGGATGTGGCGGTGGTAGAGTGTGGTGGTGGTCGTGGTGGTGATGGTGTCTGTTGCACTGAGAGTCGCACTATATTTGAGTCGTTTTGGAGACTTCGTGGCATATCTACGATAGCGTTTCTTCTGCACACAGCACATCAACAGCCTCTTGTACGTTACTGATGCAAACTATATCAGTATTGACTCTATGCAAGTACAATACAAAAGAATGTTAATGTGCGATATACAAAATGGATCATAAAGGAAGAAGTGCTACGAAGCCTCCATGGTTCCCTCCTGCTTCTACCAACTTGAATTATTTGTTCTTTTAGACTCAAATGGTTAAAGTTCTTGTCAGTACAGATTAGGAAAGGAAATAAAAAGGAAAAGCGAGATGGCAAGTGAGGTTGGTGGCTTGTGTTATAATTTGTGTTTAGGATTTTTATGTCATGTTGTTTTCTTTGACATCCCCTTCCCTTTCCCCCCCAAGCTTAAATCATATGGAGGTAGGAAGAATAACATTAAAAGTAACCGTCATCCGTGAGAGAGAGAGAGAGAGAGAGAGAGAGAGAGAGAGAGAGAGAGAGAGAGAGAGAGAATGTTATGTAGGTTATAGACTGTGATTACTTGGTATTCTGGTCGGAGAGGAAGAAGGATGTTAGGCAGGTCTTGTGTTTGAAATGTTAAGAAAAGAATAAAGGGAGTTTGGCAAGAAAAGGGGGAAAATAGGAACGAAATGCTTGAGAGAGAGAGAGAGAGAGAGAGAGAGAGAGAGAGAGAGAGAGAGAGAGAGAGAAAAGGTAGGAAGAAAGTGGGACTATAAATGTTAAAGAGAGAACAACAAGGGTATGACAGGAAAGAGAGGATAATAGGACTGACATGTTAGACAAAAGAATAACAAGGAGCACTATATGAAAAAGGGTAGTATTGAGAATGCAATGTTAGGAATAGAAAATGCGAGTAAGGTAGAAAAAGGGGGAAGATGGACTTGAAGTGTCGGGAAAAGAATAAGCAGAGTAAATTTTTAAAAGGACGGGAAATGAGAACAAAATTTTAAAGAAAGACTAACAAAGGTATGGTAGAAAAGGAGAAATAATGGCGTAAATGACGACAGATGAGGTGAGGATAAAACATGAAGCAGAGAGACTGGGGAAAGAGGAAAGGGGATGCAGGGAGGAAAGAGGAAGGATGGAATTGCTACGGGGAGGGCTGGAGGAGACAGGAAGGATGCAAGAGGATGGAGGGAGGAGGAAAGGGATGGAAGGAGAGGAGAGGAAAAGGATGAAGGGAGAAAGGAGGAAGAGGCTGGAAGGAGAAGGGAGGAAGGGGATATAGGGAAAAATTACTTTAATATTCGCGTAGTGGAACAACAGGATAAGTTACCAACATCAGAAGTAACTGCAAAACTAGGGATACCCTCAAAATTTGCCTAAACATATATTTCGAGACTATAGGCAGCTACTGAGTGTTATTTCCAGGCTGAAGTGTATGCTGACGGTAGTGAGACACTTGCTTATTTATGAAAAAAGAAAAAAATAATCCGCCACTGAGTATAGGCCAATTTTGGCAGGGTCAAATTGGACTGGATTAGGATCGAGGAGGATTACCGAACCAGAAAGGTCACACCAAAACAGTCCACTAGTTTCGGATCACACTGTCCTGTTGCCATGGCGACAACCTAGTGCCACACCTGATTGTAAACAAGACTATGGCTGCTGAAAGTTCACATTGGGATGATTTGGTCAAAAATAATTCTGCTCATTTTCAGCAATACGGTCCCATTACTGATGAAACCAGACACAGCTGAGCTTCTTATGCCCATCTTAATAACTGGCAGTAGCATTTTGTCAGTATATTATAAAAAAAAAAGAAGAAGTAAATACGGCACTTGCAATGTAGGAGCTGACGCCATGTTTGTTTTAGTGTGATGTCACAGTTCAGGATCGCCCAGCTCAGTCCACCTCGGGGATGTGGACTGTCTCAGATCGACCAGGGATCAGCTTTCACTCCAATCCAGGATCAGGAGTGTGCCTCGCCAAAACAGGATCAATTGCCGGGATCGACTTTCACTCGATCCGGGATCGATCCGCGATTAAACTTTCTCTAGCCAAAACGTGTTCTATGCTCTTTCCTTTACAGATCTGTGGAGTAGAGATTAAACAGTGCATAGTTGTTACTCTTCTGCCTCTCATCAAGTTTTTCATGCACGTTCTTTCAAACAAGCATGATGTTTTTTCTATCCTTTTCCTGCCGGGTTTACCGGATGGTGTGGCGGATGGTGAGGAGCCTTCCTCTTTTCTATCCCTTTCTTTTACTCGTTGGTAAGGTTTTTTATAGAATTACTTTTTTTTTTTAACCAGAAAATCCCGTCATGGGCCAATAGACCTCTTGTTATCTGTACTTTCTGTGTACTCTTATATAGTTACCATCCAACGAAGTAATTGTCTTCTACTTGGTTTGTAACTCGTGTACAGTTGCCTGAAGGTTGCACTACACGGAGTGAGTGGGTAGTTGGCATAGGCACCTATCACACCACAAAATATAATACAAAAGGATAATGTAATGTCACAGATGCTCGAAAGCCTATTATGCCTCCTAAGCTTGGGGGGCTCTCTAGTATTTCTTTATTACCAGTGATTTCTGCACTGTTAATATTCTCGTTTATTGTACTCCATGACGATACAAAAATGATATAAATAACATACAACAGAAGACTGAAGGGCTACATGCAAAATAAACCGCAAACGGAAACGGGCGAGAAAGTCTGCTAAGCTGACAGTGATGTGTGTAAGTTTGGTCTGGTAGAAACATCCCTGCGCCAAAGAATTTAATTTCAGTGTCTAGACTGATATCATATGGCTGTACTTAATGTTGAAAAACTCTTAATATTCTATCTCTTATTTCCTTCATAAAATATATAATATAGTGAGCAAGTTATAACCCCTCCCCTCCTCGCTGTGTGTGTGTGTGTGTGTGTGTGTGTGTGTGTGTGTGTGTGTGTGTAATATACAGGCGTGCTTAACAATAATGCCAACGCATATGGGTTGTCGTGGGACTCTGGGTAAGATATGGTCGCTTTCAGACATGCGTACCTATCCGTGGCCAGCAAAGGACTACTGAATTAAGAAAAACAAGTCTGTGTCACGAAAAATCATACACATAAACTAAAGTACAAAACAAAGCACATATAGCGGTAATATTAAAGCATCACACGTTACAGACATACTGTACATCTCACTGAATTATTCACGCATATAACACACGAGTATTATGGCGATAACTTGCCTGATCCATTTTGGATATTCGTAACACCTATTTCTCTCCGATTAATTCTGCCTACTCGGTTTATTCACCATCCAAAACTCTACTGCCCCACCATTAGCATATGAGCCCGAGGTTAAGCATATATGGCGATGGTGACTAGTCGCAACACCTGAGTAGCACTGCGTGAGTAGTTAAACCCAAAACCGGTTACAACCAGTTGTAACGTTATATCTTCTTAACTCACTAGGCTACCAGGCTTGCATGTGTTGGTCATATGGTTTCGAACCAGTGTAGTATATGGATTTCTAGTTTACGGGAAACCAATTGGCTTGTTTGTGTAGAATCACTCCCAGTGTAACTCTGCTTTAGGAGACTGTACAACTGAATGGCCAGGCAAATAATTTCCTGTATTCCAGCAGACCTTTTACTGATTTGGGTGTTAACCATATAACCAACAGATGGACTGTCGGTGGTGCAGTGGATAAAGAAGCTGTTACAGGATGCAGCCTTTACATTATTAATCAAGGGTTTGGTTACTCATTATTGAACAGTAGTGAGGCAAATACTGTCTGTATTAAGAGGCTATAAATAACACAAGGGAATATTCATGGTGTAAAAAAAAAAAAAAATACCGAGGGATAAGTGCTACGATGTTTTCTAAGCCAACGAAAGATACAGCCTTGGGGAAAAAATTTGGAAATCAAGAAACAAACAACCGCGACGAGAACGTTTTTAAACGATTCAGTAGGTGGGAGAACGGAGGAGGGAATAGGACTAGAGGGGGAAATGGGCGGGTGGGAAATGGGAAGGAGGGAAGCGGAAGGTAGGGGAGGATAGGGAAGAAGAAGGTAGGGGAGGATAGAGAAGAGTAAGATAGGGAGGATAGGGAAGAGGAAGGTAGGGGAGGATAGGGAAGAGGAACGTAGGGAAGGATACGGAAGAGGAACGTAGGGGAGGATAGGGAAAAGG
>JAGKTI010014632.1:9258-21429 GCA_018397915.1 Birgus latro | reverse complement strand
ACCAACATACTCCATTTCTTCCTTACAACTAATCCTTGTGCTTACACCGTTAATTTTTCTCTCCGTTGGGCTCCTCCAATCACAACCTTATTACCTTAACCTGTCCTATCGCTCCAGTGCAGCCTGTGGACCCTCTAATGAAACATCGACTGTGGCACTTTGGTGCTGCTGTTTGGGAGGCCCTCAGGCAGTACTTCTTTGATTTGCCCTGGAATTATTATTGCTTCCATGGCCGGGAACCATTTGAGTGTACCTTGCACATTACAGAGGGTATTCCGTCTGGCATGGAAGCATACATTCCCTTCTCATATCCTTTGACTAATGCAAAAAAGCTTTGGTTTAATCACGCTTGTTCTAATGCTGTTTGGAAAAAGGAGAGGATCTATAAAAGGTACCAGAGCCAACCCACCCCCTGAATCACGTCTTTTTTTATGTTTCTGCCCGGAATCGTGCTAAGTCTGTTTTTCGCTCTGCTAAAAATTTCATCCTTACTAAATGCTCTCAACTCTTATTCCCCTCGCTCCTTCTGGCACATTGCCAAAAACCTTTCTAACAACTTTACCTCATCATCCTCCCCTCCTCTTTTCTACTCTGATGGCTTTGTAGCTATTTCTTCTACTGATAAAGCAGATCTCTTTAGACTTTCTCCTCCAATTCCACCACAGACAATTCCGGTTCTGTTCCTCCATCGCCTTTCCCCCTCTGACTTGCTCATGGCTGACATTAAAATTTCTTCAGCTGAAGTATTTTCTGCCATCACTGGCTTCAATACTAACAAGGTATATGGGGCTGATGGAGTCCCACCTGTTGTCCCCAAGAACTGTGCTTTTGTGCTTACACCCTGCTTAGGTAAACTCTTTCACCTTGTCTATCAACATGTACCTTTCCGACTTGCTGGAAGTTTGCTCCCAAAGAAGAGTGACCATTCCCAACCCTCTAACTATCATCCAATTGCTTGAACATCCTGTGTCTCAAAAGTTTTTGAGTCAATTCTTAACAGATTCATTTTAAAGCATCTTTCCTGTCACAACCTCCTTTCTTATCGTCAGTATGGGTTCCCTCAGAGACGCTCCGCTGGCTATCTTCTCTCTACCTTTCAAATTCCTGGTCATCCTCCTTTTGGGACTTTGGCGAAAGTTCAAAGGCTTTCGATCGAGTCTGGCTTAAATCTTTAATTTCCAAACTGCCCTCTTATGGTTTCTATGCTTCTATCTCTAGCTTCCTTTCTGGTTGTTCTATAGACGCTGTTGTAGACGGCCATCATTCTTCTCCTAGATCTATCAACAGTGGTGTTCCTCAGGGCTCTGTCCTTTCACCAGCTATCTTCCTTTTATTCATCAATGACCTTCTTTGCTGTACATCTAACCCTATGTACCCATACGCTGATGATTTCACCCTTCACTTTTCTATTCGTTTCCCACAACGTCCATCTCAGCTTTTACTACAGCAAACAAGGGATGAGGCTATGGCACACCTGATGTCTGACTTGGCTTTTATCTCTGACTGGGGTAAAAATAATCTTGTTGTTTTTAATCTATCAAAGACTCAGGTCTTGCACCTATCAACCAGACAGAATCTTTCACAGGAGTGCCCACTAATGTTTAATAATGGACAGCTCAGTCCTGCATCATCCTTGATCATGCTTGGGGTTTCATGCACTAGGGATTTATCTTGGAAAGAACATATTACATCTCTTGTGAAATCTGCTTCCAAGAGATTAGGTGTGCTAAGCCAACTCCGTTCCTTCTTTACCCCTGTACAGTTGTTGACTTTGTACACGGGCTTTATTCGCCCCTGTGTGGAGTACAACTCTCATGTGTGGGAAGGCTCCTCCCATATAGCTCTTTTCAATAGGGTGGAGTGAAAGGCTTTTCATCTCATTAACTCTCCTCCTCTTACTGGTTCCCTTCAACCTCTGTCTCTTTGCTGCACTGTTGCATCTTTATCTCTTTTTTATCGCTACTTCAACGGCCACTTTTCCTCTGAACTGTCTGCTTGCATCCCTCCACCTCTATGGCGGGCATGTAGCACCTGCCTAGCAACAAACTCTCATCCCTTTTTTGTCCATCTCTCTAATGTATTTAAAAAAAAAAAAAAAAAAGGTATCTTTTTGGATCCTTCAAGATGCCACGCTTTTGACAGATTCTGGGTTATACAGTGTCATCACTGTCAGGGTTTTGGTCATACATCTGAGAGGTGTTCTAGAAAAATTGATGAACCTAAATGTGTTTTGTGCTGGGGCCTCATATGTCTAATCACTATAGTAACAGAAATTCTCCCAAATGTATCAACTTCTCTTCCCTAAGACAGCAAGAAGCTAATACTAATTTACAGTCAGTTGCCCATTTTGCATCTAGTGGAGTCCGTCCAGTTATGATTTCTCATTGGAATAGCATGAGTGAAAACACCAATTTCAACCATTCCAAAAACTGACTATGTCCCTCTTGAGCCAGTTATGGATAGGTCTTTGAAATATTCATTCCATCCGTAATAAGATAGACACTATATCACATTTTGTGCTTGACTGAAATACTATATCAGCGTGAGCTTGACATTTTGTGCGTGACTAAAATTTGGTTGTATGAGTCTGATATTAATATTGTTCATAGTGCTTTGCCAAAGACACATTCTATTATAAGTATTCTCAGGCTTGCTGCTGACTATCCGGGAGGAGGTGTAGCACGTATCTACTCAGCAGCACTTCCAAACATTTCTGTCATAGACCCAGACCTGACCCAATCTTCGTTTGAATTTATGGAAGTATTAATAAATTTCCATCAGAATACCATTAGAATTGCAATTGTCTATCAACCAGGTCATCTGGGCACAGATCAAAGTTTTATGGAGGAGTTTGGGCAGTTTCTCAAAGTGTTTTCTCTTAAATCTGTAGGATTTCATGTTTGCAGTGATTTCAGTTATTGGGTTTACAGTCTGCAGTCAAAACCATTTTCTTCAGAATTCCTTGAGTTGATCACCCAGGATAATTTTTTCAGTCATGTGAGTGATCCAACTCATGTCTTGGGACATGTTTTTGACTTGATCTTGTCCCCTGTTGGTTGCAGGCGTGTATCAGATGTGGAGGTTGACTCAGTTGACCTCCTTATCTCTCATGCTGTGCTCACATTTAATTTTGATATCCAAAATCCCCTTCCTATAAAATGGTCATCAGGATCAGAAATTACAGGAACATTGACCACCATTTGATATGTCATGAAATTGACCAGCTAAACTGCATTGATTATTCAAATCTTTCTTCTGATGATTTGGTTGATGTATATGTAACAGTGAGCTTAGGTCAGTTTTTGATCATTATTGTCCAGAGGTGGTAAAAACAATCATTGTACATGATAATTCTCCGTGGTATGGTCCATCCATTTATTCTTTGTCTAGACATTGTAGAAAGGCAGAACGTGAGTGGTGCATGCAAAGGACCACATTAACTCTTTTATGTTATGTTTGTGTGAGAAGAGCGGTTGTTCACACTGTAAAAGCCCAAAAGTCAAGGGACTATGAAAATAAAGTTGACTCATGTGGTGGTTATAAAAAAAATTGTCTGCAGATGTGAACAGTTTGGTTGGTCGAAGGAATGTAATTGTTAAACCAGCTTCTGTATCTGATACCCAGTTGGCTTCTGATTTTGCTTCCTTTTTTACAACTAAGATATATCACATTAGATTCTTCTAGTGAAGTGTACTCAGTTGACTTTCAACCACGGCACACAGGGTGTCATTTGCTTTCAACATTTCCTCCACTGGATGTAAAGTCAAATGTTACATCAGATAATACATTTTGCCCACTCGATCTGTGTAACTTGTCACAACTGCCTGATGTGTACGAGCAGGCAGCAGACCTTATCTCCAACAGTAAATACATGCTTTTTAGAAAATAATTTTGTGCAGTCTGAGAAACATGCCTTGCTTAGTCCCCTGATCAAGAAACCTGGCCTTGATGTTGAGAGTATGACAAATTATCACCCTGTCACTAATCTGTCTTTCTTATCCAAGATTATTGAGCGTGCAGCTGCCATACTTGATCAACTCTTACCACTACTGGAACATAACAGAGTTGTTCCTGTTGTCCAATCATCATAGAGAAAATGCCATTCAACTGAAACTTCATTAACAAGAATCCATAGTGACTTGGTGGCAAACAGCTGCGGTGGGATGTCCTCTATCCTAGTTCTGTTGGATCTGCCTACAGCTTTTGATACAGTAGATCATAAACTGTTGTTGGATGGTCTGTATCTTTATGGCATTCTTGATAGTGCTCTTTTGCTCCTTAACCCATTCACCGCGTCAGTGTTTGTTTACATGTACATCCCGTTTGTGGCAGTTTTCAAATATTCAGGAAGAAATATTAGAAAAAAATAATATTATCAAAAGGTAGAGAAAAAACCCCGAGTTCAGTGGTATATAACACAATATAGCAAACAAAAAAATTACCTCTGAAACAGGTCCGTGAAGTAATAAATATTCCCTGTGCGGTGGTGCCAGGCAAACGGTGTGTTATGGTCGCACTGAGTCTTCAGTGTCTGTCTTGCAATCAGATTAGGTGTCACTATACTGTATTTTTTTCTTGCTGGATAAGCATTTTCTCACTCATAAATATGGAAATTATGATATTTTCATATTTTCAATGTAGTAATAATATGCTGTAAACAAAAGAATTTTAGTATTTTTGTTCAGGCAAAAGAAAAAAAACAGTAAAAAAAAATAAAAAAGTAAAAATAAAAAGTAAAACAGTATTGTGTGAGTACTTTCGGAGCAAAAAGAATAACACGTGTTGGAACTAGGAAAACCACACTCACCTGCGTCACGACGTGAACTGACAAGGCTCACGGTTGCATACCACAGGAACCTTCCAATGACGTCATCACTCGTGACTTAGCAGATGTGTGCGTGCGCACACACACTAACACTCGTCCTCTCTTCTTAATTTGACAGAAGATTCCAAGGATGAAGCTGGATGGTCTATTTGCGTCTGATACACACTATGTATCCAATACATAGACTTTTGTGTGAGTACCATCAACACCCGATACACACTATGTATCCAATACATACACTTTTGTTTAATTACTATCAAGGCCCAGTCTGTGGCCACATACAGATATGTGATGTCTCTTAAAGTATTATAAACTTTCTAGTCTCGGCTGACTGCTGCACGCAGTCGCTCGGTCGAGGCCCCCCCCGCTCCAACATGTCCCGCAACACAGCAATATCAATGCGCAATCTCCTGTCTTCTACGCTCTTACAGGAGTAAAGGGCGTCCACCAGACTCTTGTTGTCGATGAAATGATCCTCCAGCCTTGGAACCTTCATCACCATCGAAAATTGTGAGAGACAACTTGAACGCTCTTCCTTTAGCTAGACAAGAGTTTATAAAGACCGAATCAGATGAACGCTTGGCTAGGGCTCTGCTGCACAACGTACGTTCGAGTGACCTAAACGACATCCGGAATGGAGATGAAGTCTTCTACAAAAGAAATGACAGTCATGAGTGGCACGGTCCCGGAATTGTAATAGGCTGAGATGGGAAACAAATTTTGGTGAGACACGGCGGTGTATACGTGCGAGTGCACGTATGTCATCTAGCGCGAGCGCCAGAGCAAGATACTACAGTTGAAAGTGATGTCAGCAGTGATGAGAAGAAAAATGTTGTCCAGAAGAAGCCTAATGACGATCCTACGCAAGTGTTGAATGACTATCCACCAGATGACAAGTCGGAAGATGGTGTGGTCCCAATCGATGAGCCTCCCACAGTTTCTGTTCCGATTAATCGGCTTCCCAAAGTTTCTGTTGGTCAACGTATACAGGGAATACATTCAGAAAGTGGAGAGTTGGTGTCTGGAAGGATTATAAGTCGGGCAGGTAAAGCCACTGGAAAGTACAAACACTGCTATAATTTGAAGAGGGACTCTGATGGCAGCATTGATTGGATAGATTTGGAGAAGGATCTTAGCGAATGGGAAGTGGTTGGATGATGGCACAGAAATGCTTGTTTTTTTCACCTCTGAGGCCGTATTATGTGCTAAGGAAAATGAAATTACAAATTGGCAGAATAATGATGTGTATGAGGAAGTAGATGATGTTGGGCAAGGTGCCATAACGGTTCGATGGGTTGTGACAGAAAAACTGAAAAATGGAAAGCCTATTGTTAAGGCCCGCTTAGTCGCCAGAGGATTTGAGGAAGACACAGTGGATCTCCGAAAAGACTCGCGTACTTGTTCAAAGGAAGCAGTGCGTTGGCACTTTCTTTGGCCTTCACTGACCAGTGGGATTGCCACAGTATGGATGTGAAAGCTGCCTACCTGCAAGGTAACGACATTGAGAGAGTTGTTCATTTACGTCCTCCGCCTGAATATGCAAATGGTAAGTTATGGAGACTAAAGAAAACTGTTTACTGCCTTTGTGATGCTGCTAGGCATTGGTATCTGCGCATAAAAGATCAGTTGTTGAGTCTCGGAGCTAAAGTATCATCACTGGATTCAGCGCTGTTCTCTTGGAGCAGTGGTGGCAAAGTCGAAGGCATTGTATGCATCTACGTCGACGACTTCCTTTGGGCTGGTACACATGAGTTTGAACAGCAAGTGATAAATCGGTTGAGTCAAATATTCCTCATCGGCAGTTCAGAATCAAAAGCCTTCAAATACGTTGGTCTCAATGTCATCTCCAACATCGATGGCAGCATAACGCTCGACCAATTCCAGTATGCTTCATCCTTGAAACCAGTCACGCTGAGTAAACATCGTGCAGCAGTAAAATCAAGGGAGCTGTCCGAGTCTGAGAAAATGGAGTACCGAGCATTAATTGGGCAACTCAATTGGATTGCCACATACACTCGGCCAGATATTGCCTTTGATGTGTGTGAGTTGAGCGTGAATAGCAACCGAGCTACCGTAGCGGATTTGCTTAGACTCAATAAGGTGATCTCAAGGGTGAAGACTGACAACATGAAGCTATACATTCCAAGAATAGGGCCGATAGAGGACTGTCATATAGAGTGCTTTTCGGATGCCTCATTTGCCAACCTTGTAGGCAATGGATCTCAGGGAAGTTTTGCGATCTTCGTACGAAATGCTAGTGAGGCAAGATGTCCTATATTTTGGCAGACAAGGAAGATCAGGAGGGTCGTCAAATCTACCCTATCTGCTGAGGCGTTGGCGCTGCTTGAATGTGCTGAAACTGCTGTATATCTCTCGAACATATTGCGTGAGGTTTCTGGATGTGGAAAGATCAAAATAAAGTGTTTCGTCGACAACAAGAGTCTGGTGGACGCCCTTTACTCCTGTAAGAGCGTAGAAGACAGGAGATTGCGCATTGATATTGCTGTGTTGCGGGACATGTTGGAGCGGGGGGAGATTGATGAGGTATCCTGGGTGGATACGTCACAATAACTGGCTGATTGTCTCACCAAGAAAGGTGCCTCAGCGAGCGACTGCATGCAGCAGTCAGCCGAGACTAGAAAGTTGATAATACTTTAAGAGGCATCACATATCTGTATGTGGCCACAGACTGGGTCTTGATAGTAATTAAACAAAAGTGTATGTATTGGATACATAGTGTGTATCGGGTGTTGATGGTACTCACACAAAAGTCTATGTATTGGATACATAGTGTGTATCAGACGCAAATACACCATCCAGCTTCGAAATATTCCTTTGATAATGGTCGGCGCACAGTTATCTGCGATTACTATCGCATTACAATACCTGGTCGCCAAATCAACAAGGACTAAGAAATAATGCCTTCCCCAAGCTTTTAAATCCGTGGCTATGGCTTCGTTAAACTTAGATGCCATGGGCAAACTGACTACGGGTTGGGGCTTGGCTTTCTTAAATCTGCAACAGACTGTACAAGCATCAGATACAGCCTTGACAGCCTGTTCCAGTTTTGAACTTTTAATTCCCGCATCTGTGATCAGTTTAATTAGTTTTGCCGATATTGGGTGTCCAAATTGCCTGTGAAGCTTCAAAGCATTTTTTTCTACATCACCCCCACGAGTTGCCAACATGATTGTTTCACAAAATTTACGATCTAGTCATAAGGAAATTGGAAGTAAGTAATGGCCTGAAGATGAGGACTTTAAATCAATGATAGTTCCACAAATTTTGACTTGGTCAGTTCCAAGGTTAATCAACATTTTTGCTTTTTTCATGGAACGTCTACTCAACAGCAAGGGAATATTGCAGTCCACAACATCAGTCACGATGGTAGCACGCATGTTTCCAATGTAGCAGGGCAGAGTAACACGTTTGAGGGAAGAAACTGGGACACCATCAGCAAAAGTAAACATTCTCCATCCTCGTCGAGTACCTCTAGCATAAAGCGTTTCGTCACTCCAAAATACTGTTTCGTCTTTCACCTCCCGGGCGGACACCGATGCCTCGTTCTGCCTGCCAATTTCACCAGCAAAAATACGATTCAGGGCAGATTTCATATTTTCGTATGTCACCTCAGTTATCGCGGACATCACTAGTTGTCGTTCACTGTCTGAAAGTTTGCATGCAGCTAAGAGCATAAAAGCCATCACAGAATTTGGCAGTTCCATGTCCTGCTTGGTAAATTTGAAGTAAACATGCTCAAATTCTGTCACGAACTCCCGAATGTTCATATCACTGGCTCTTCTGAAGTTACATAGCTCATAAAACGCTGCAAACTGTCAGCGTCCTTTATCCACGAGAAATAAACTGTCTAATTTTTTCAGCAGGGTCTGAACACCATCCTTCTGCTTTAGAACATCTGTTTCAGTCTGCGAAGACGCCACCCTCGCTCTCCCAGACAATGACAGATGAATAGCTAAAGCTTGTTTTTCTGCTGCTAGGTCCGTTAGTTCGCACCAAATGCCAATGTCTTTTTTCCAGCTCTCATATGTAGAATAATTTTCCAGTTTTGGAGGCCACTTGGTCGAACATGACGCCATTCTCAAACTACGCTCTGCTACCAGTGTTGGAACTAGGTAAACCACACTCACCGGCGTCACTACGTGAACTGCCAAGGCTCCCGGTTGCATACCACAGGAACCTTCCGATGACGTCATCACTCGTGACTTAGCAGATGTGTGCGTGCGCGCACACACTAACAACATGGTTTTTCCATTATTTCAGTAACATAAAGTAGCACTCATGCTTTCTTGGACTTGTGAAAAATAAATGCACCAAACATTATCTTTCATTACTCATGAAAAAAAAAAAATAAAGTTTCCACTGGTATAAAACAAACACTGCTTTTTCATAAAACCACTGTTACTACTACACTCAGTATTCTTGTAGTGTGTGATAATCCTCATGGCAGGGATAAAAAATAAAAGTAAAACAGTATTGTGTGAGTACTTTCGGAGCAAAAAAAATAACACATGGTTTTTCCATTATTTAAGTAACTAAAGTAGCACTCATGCTTTCTTGGACTTGTGAAAAATAAATGCACCAAACATTTTCTTTCATTACTCATGAGAGAAGAAAGTTTCCACTGGTATAAAGCAAAAACTGCTTTTCCATAAAACCACTGTTACTACTACACTCAGTATTCTTGTAGTGTGTAATACTCCTCATGGCAGGGATACAAACACAAAGCAACACCACATTTTTTGCACTTATACTGTGTCAGCTGATGTTTCTTTTGCCTTTTGGTGGTATGGGCACAGACATGGCACCTCCTGCGTGGTTTCTGGACTTTATCAGTGGGTTGCAGAGGTGCCAGAAAGTGTCGCCCAGTCGTCCCACACGATGTTGTCCTCCTTGTCCCTCTGCTGCAGCTCGAGTGGAAGGGTATACATGGAATTTCTGTACCATCTGAGTAATAATGGCCTTACTGAAATCAAGCAATGCCACCTTTTTGCCCGTTTTGACTTTATACATGTAATATGCATTCAACAAAGATAAGTCCACCATGTGAGTGAATAGCTTTATATACCAGCAACAAGAAAGATAAAATGGGGAAAGCCCCAGGACTTGATGGAGTGTGTGGTGAAATGCTGAAACATGGGGAAGAGAGATAGTAGTAGAATGGATGTGGAAGGTGTACAGATTGGCCTGAAAGGAAGGTAGAGCCCCGGAGGATTGGAAATCAGGTATAATTATTCCCCTGTACAAAAGAAAAGGGGAAAAAGAAGTGTGTGGTAATTTAGAGGCATTTGGTAATAGGTAATAGGAAAAGTATATGGTAGGATACTTATTGACAGAGTTAGGGATATAACAGAGGAATTAGTGGGAGAAGAACAGGGAGGTTTTAAGAAGGGAAGAGGTTGTGTAGACCAGATAATCATTCTTAGATTTTTAATGGAAAAGTTTCTAGAGAAGGGAAAGAAGTTGTATGCAGCCTTCATGGATGTGGAGAAAGCATGTGACAGGGTGGATAGACAAGGATTGTGGAAAGTATTAAGAATATATGGAGTAGACGGGAAGTTGTTGAAGGCTGTGAAGAGTTTGTATGAGGGTGCTAAGGCCACAGTGCGTGTGGATGGCAAACTGAGTGAATTTTCCCATTTGAAGATTGGATTGAAACATGGATGTGTCATGTCTCCATGGTTGTTAAATCTGTATATGGATGGGGTCATAAAAGAGATACAAGACTGG
The DNA here is from genome assembly GCA_018397915.1 of Birgus latro. Lineage (NCBI taxonomy): Eukaryota > Metazoa > Arthropoda > Malacostraca > Decapoda > Coenobitidae > Birgus > Birgus latro. The sequence goes on along the minus strand of JAGKTI010014632.1, from coordinate 10,856 downwards.
GCAGTGGATGTTGGAGCGACCCTAGTGAGAGAGGGCAGTGTTTGGAAACTCCTCGTACTGTTGTTTTCAGATGATACTGTGTTGTTGAGTGAAGACGAAGGGGAGCTGCATGGCTTGGTAGACGAGTTTGGGAGAGTGTTTAAGAAACGGAATCTAAAGGTGAATGTAGGGAAAAGTAAAGTGATGGTCTTCGAGAGAGGTGAAGTCAGTGAATGTACAGTGAGATTGGACGGGGAGGATATGGAGAATGTGAGTGCATTTAAGTACAGTAATCCCTCCAATATCCGTTGTAATAGAGCCAAAGGCATGTCCGAATATTGGTTTTGTCTGGATATTGGTCCTGAAGTTCCAGCACTGGTTTTTCATGACCCTAACCTAACCTAACCTAAATCAGAAAACTACCTTCCTACCTCCCTACTGGACATGTATAGCACTTATTTAGGTCCCTTTTCACATAAGTAATGCACACATAGCATGAATTTATTGAATTTTAACCAAAAAATGATGATTTACGGGTGAGTGAGTCATAGGAGCTCAGAACTTGCCAGCATAGTATAAGTAAGTATCGGACATGGAAATCATCTTTTCTCACATTTTATGCACTAAATTATTGGATACAAAGCATCAAATACAGTAAATGATGTTAATTGCTACCAGAAAAATGGTTAGGTTTGGTTAGGTTAGGTTAGGTTAGGTTAGGTTAGGTTAGGTTAGGTTAGGTTATGACCCCCCCCTGGGGGTAGGGGGTTTTTCAAGAATTCTCCCCCAGTATCCCTGCTTGTCGTAAGAGGCGACTAAAAGGGTTGGTGGTGGGTTAGTGTCCCACCCCATAAAAACAACTAACTTGTAGGAGGAGGCTGTAGCACGGGCCGAACAGGATAGTACTCCCGAGGGGAATGGAATGCTGGCGATAGGGAGAGCTGGAGCTCCTTTCACTAGCTACCTAATCATCCTTCTTTGCTGACCTTTTCAGTGTGACAGTAACATGGAGAGTAGACCAGCATACTCTCCCAAACATTTCCTCTAACTATCATATGCACTACACCACATGCACTTTACATATCACACAATGTATCCCACTACGTTATAGGGGTTGACGCCAGCAAGGGCATGCGGCCAGAAAACTTTGCCCCCGCTACCTAGTGGCGGACTTTCGGGGGGAGGCTTGACAGGGGTTCCACCGGCATAGGTCACGGGTCCGGGGCGAGATGGGGCTCGAACCTGTGCTAGAGGGTACAGGGCATTGGGGTTCCCAGGCTGCCGCTTCCGCTCAATAGAGAGGGGCCCGAACCTGGGAGTAGCGCCCCAGGAGGCTGCCCTATCAGTGGGTGTATAATGGCGGGGCAGTTGCAGTGCCAAGGCGCGCTTGGAGGGTGTCCCTGCAGGTGTCCTGGCAGGGTGCCCCGAGGCCACTACCACAGCCACTAGTAAGCTGGTGGGCTAGGGGTCCCAGATCCATTGCCTGGACCTAGGACTGTGCAATGGGCTGGGCCTTTGGAATGTTTACCCCCCTTTATCTTACCGACTATGACCAAGTACAAATATATGCATCAAAGCAAGCCTGAGGACAGCAAATCACCCAGGGGGTTTAGGGTGGG
>JAGKTI010014630.1:0-20622 GCA_018397915.1 Birgus latro | reverse complement strand
GAGTCAGGTGCTCACTACCGCCTCACTATTACCCCACTTTCCACAATTTTAGCCCCTATTTTGTCCCTTCAGCGTCGGGTTGTCGGTACTGCAGTAAATAGTTAGTGCCTTCCGCATGACCGAGGCTTCAGCATCAATTAGTACTCGGTGTCCGTAGTAATGCAGTGGACCCAGCGTGTATAGCCAACAAAAAACATGGACATTCCCACTGTGCTCTACATTTTTTGACACACGGGACAGAGGGCTTTAAGTAATGTACCGTGTGCTCTATTCCTGTAAGCGTTTATTTGTTAAGTCACTTGTGAAATTAATTTGTCATTAACCTGCAGTGTCAAACGCTTAAATCCGATGGTATATTTTCTGTTTTATTTTCACTATTTCAGCTTAATTCAGCTTTGGAGACTTTTCGAACCGGAGAGGTTAAATATAACTCTTTTATTCCCTCACTCATTGTCTCCCCAGAGTTGAATTTAATTGCTTGACGGTAACAAAAATACAAAGCCACTAAGCCACGTTATGGGATTGAGGGGGTTCATTTCTCAGAACCACTCAGATCTATCAACATGGTGCGAAGTGGTGTCGATACTTGTTTTGTGGACAGGACATGTGTGGCTAAGTGTAGCATTATTCTCGTTGGCTACACGTGTGTGGTGGTGACGTGTGCTGCCTCAGGGTGCATCCAGGCTGTGGTGAGGGAGAGGGTGAGGGGAAGGGAGGAGGGAAGGGCTTTGAAAAGGGAAGAGGAAGGGAATGGGAAGGGAGGAGGGAAAGGAAGAGGCGAGGGAAGGGTTGTGAAAAGGGAAAGGGTAGGGAGGAGGGAAGGATAGGGGGGAGGGAAGGGTAGGAAAGAGAGAAAGGTAGGAAGAAGGGAAGGGGAAGGGAGGAGGAAAGTGCTGGGAAGAGGGAAGGGGAAGGGCTGGGAGAAAGGAAGGGGAAGGGAAGATGGACGAGGAGGGGAGACAAAAAGGGGAAGATAGAAGGGAGGAGGGATAGGGAAGGAGTTAATGGGCAAGAGGTTGGTGGTTGTGAACAGGTGAGGGGGAAGGAAAGAAAGGGGAGATGTTGGGGTGAGGAGGAATGGGAGAGGGTGGTAACCGCTTGTGATTATGAAGGGGAAGTGAGGGGAAAACTGAAGAGGAATAGAGACGGGGAGGAAAGGAGGGAAAATGCAGTGGATGAAGAGGATTGCGTGTGGTTGTTGTGGATGAGGGATGAGAGTGATGGGAGTAGGGAAAGAGATACAGGAGAGAGGAAAGGAATGGGGTGAGGATGAGCGGGAGAAGGGTGGTGCCTGTGGATGAGAGAGAGAATGATGGGCAAGGGGAAGAAAGGGTAAAATAAGGGAAAGAGAGGAGGTGAAACAGGACGGAAGGTAGAAAGCACAAAAGATTACAAAGGAAAGCAAACAGCAACAGGCATACAGGTCCTTTCTAGGCTGTCTTTTATAGGGAACGTGAGATTTGACGTAACTACTATATGAGTAAAAAACAAGGACAGGAAAGCACGAAGAAAGGAAGGAAGAGTAAATGAGGAGAAGAGGAGGGAAAATGAGAAATGAGATAAGGTGGAGGAAGAGGGAGTGAGTCACGGTTACGTATGGGGTAAGTGAAGGAGAGAGAGGGGAAGGAATGGAACCGATGGGAAAGGGGAAACGATGAGGGAAAGGAATTGATAAAAGAAGAGGGAAGGGAAGTAAAGGAGAGGATGGCAGGAGGAAGAGGGAGGTAGAAAAGTTGAAATCAAAGGGTGAAAAGGTAGAGAGATGGTAATTGCGGCTTAGGGAGAGGTTGATGAGTAGGGAAAAAGAGAAACTAAGAGGGAAAAATACAGGACGGAAGTTAGTGAAAGGGAGGAGGAAGAAAAATAAAAATGATTAAGGGAATGGCTGAAGGAGAGGGTGAGAGGGGGAGAAGAGAAAACACAATATGAAGAGGGAGAGGAAAGTCGTTTCGGATGGGAGAAAGGTTGAACAGGTGGGAGGAGGAGGAGGAAGGTACGAAATGAAGGAGGGAAAGGAGTGAAGGAGGACAGGGAAAGGAAGAAAGGAGGGAAGAGTAGGTAGGAGGGAGGGGAAGCAAAGACGGGAAGGAAGGAAAAGGAGGGAAAATGAAATGGAGGAGGGAGGGTGCTGACTGTGGATGACAAGAGGGTAAAAGGCAGAAAATGAAGAAGGTAAGGAGGGAAAAGGAATTAGAAAGGAAGTGGAAATGGTGGTTTGGATGAAGAAGATGAAGAAAAGGGAGGAGGGAAGGGAAAGACAGGGAATACTTGTAAAGAGAAGGGGGAGGGGAAGGGAAGAAAAAGGGAAGGAAAGAGAGGAAGGAACAACGGAAGGAAAGGAAAGAAGCAGGGAAAGGGAAGATGGGATAAGGTAAGAGAAGGAGAAAAGGAACAGATGCGGGAGGAAGAGTGGAAGGAAAGGCCAAGGGAAGGGTGAAGGAAAAGGAAGTGGGTAGTGGTTAAGGATCAAGGAGGGAGAGGAGAAAAGAAAGGGAGGAGGGACGAGAAGAGTGAAGGAAACGGAGGAAGGAGAGGACAGGGGAGAGAAAGAGAGGGAGGGGGGGAAAGAAAGGGAGGAAGGAGAGGGAGGGGGGGAAAGAAAGGGAGGAAGGAGAGGGAGGGAGAAGTTTGGAATGAAGAAGGAGGGAATAAGAAAGGGAGGACTAAGAGGGAGATGCAAAGCTAAAAGAAAATGAAGAGGAGGAGGAGGAGAGGGGGGAACGAGGAAAGTTTGAAGTAAAGAAGGGAAAGTGGCTTGAAAGTGTGGATAAGTGAGGGGGAGAGGGCTAAAGAAAGGACGGAGGGAAACGGAAAGGAAGGCAGGAGAAAAAGAGTTGTGCGAGGGAGAAGAGACGAAGGGAGAGGAGGGAAGAGAGTGGAAAGAACAGAGAAGGGCTAAGGGAGATGGAGGGGAAGAGAGAGAGAGAGAGAGAGAGAGAGAGAGAGAGAGAGAGAGAGAGAGAGAGAGAGAGAGAGAGAGAGAGAGGGGGGGAGAGACGAGTGAACAAGGAAAAAGAGCAATTGAGTAGAGTAAGGCTGGCAGGGACACACTGTACACTTACCCTACTGTGGCAGGGAAAAGGAGAGGGAGAGGGACACGTCGGCAGAAAGGGGTCTTGTTTATGGCACTGGGGAGGGGGGAGGGGATGGGAGAGGGGGAGAGGGGACAAGGTTAGGGAGGAGAGGAAGAGTGGAAAGGGAAAAACATATGGAAGGAATAGAGAGAAAGGTGGGCGGGAGGAATGAGAAGAGGAGTCAGTGAGAGGGAAAGGAAAAGTACCAGAAAGGGAAGAAGGGAAGTGAAAAATAGGAAGGGTGAGGGAGAAAGGAAAGCAGTGGAAGGGAGGACAGGAGGCATGACGTGGGAGAAGAGAAGGTATGGTGCTGGGGGAGAGGAGGTACAGTGAGGGAGGAGAGGAGGTGTGGTGAAGGAGAAAAGGAAACAAGGTGAGGAAGAACATGGAGGGAGGAAACAGTGAGGCAAGGAGGTAGTAGGGGGGAAAATGGAAAAGGTAAATAATTTGGAAGAGAAAGGGAGAAGGGGAGGCAAGAATGGTGAGGAAGAAAGGAGGAATGATGACAGGAAAAAGTTAAAAGAATCTGGGGGTAGGGAAAAAAAAAGAGGGAAGGCGGAAGAGGAGTGGCAAACCGTGAATTGACAAAGATTTGGAAGGGAGAGTGTAAAGGTAATGCAAGGGGCACTGAGGGAGGACGAAAAGGGAACAGTGACAAAAGAAAAAGATTAAAATTTTCAAGGAGGAGAGAAGGAGGGGGAAGGAGTAAAGTTCAGAGAGAAGGAGAAGTGACAGGGAGAGAAAGGTTTGGTGGCAGAGGGGTCGAGGAGAGATGGTAGGGAGGGAGGGGAGTGACAATGAGGGAGGAGAGGTAGAAGGAGAGCAGTGAGAGGGTTGAGTGGTGGGTAGGAGAGGGAGAAGAGGAAATGGAGTAAGGGGGAAGGGGTAATATGGAGAGAAAGGAGGGAGGAACAGCAGGGACAGGGGAGAGGAATGGCAGGGAGAATAAGGAAGGGCCACAGAAAGAAGAGAGGAAAGACAACATGAAGAAGAGGTGAGGAAGAAAGGATGGGAAGGGCGCAGGGAGAGGATTAACAGGGTGGAAGAAGAGAGAGGGGGTAGAAGGGAGAGAATGAAAGATAAGGAAGACAAAAAAAAGTGTGGGGAAGGAGGGAGAATCGGTAAAAGAAATAAGGAACAGTTGAAAGGAAACTGGAAAAGGATGACAAGGAATGAGATGAGAGGTGACAAAAAGAAGAAAGAGATGACAGAGGGGAGGAGAAAGAAGGATGAAAGGGTGTATAAGGGGCAACAGAGGGACAGAGGGAGGGGAGAGTTACGACAGAGGGTGGGAGGAGAGACTCAGCGGGTCGGTTGACTGAAACTGACCTATGTTTAGAGGACGCTTTGTTGTGAGTTCGAGTCAGTTGGCTGCCCGAGTTTGTGGAGTGGACGCTCACAAACTTCCGCCCTTCTGCAAGAATTAAGTAACCTAACCCAACCAACGTACCACCTTTTATACCAGTACCTTCTGTGAAACTGTTTGTGCCTTGTTTCTCTATTACCTTCTTCCTAAAGCCCTATGACTACTTTGTTTTTTGCCTTATCAAGGAAGGGAAATGAGGAAGGGACGGCAGTAAAGGGAGGGGTGAGGGGAGAGGTGAGGAGAGATGAGAGATCAAAACATAGTAAGGAGGGGAGTGCAGGGAACGTGGAGTGTACGGGAAGACGTATGACAAGGAGAATCCTCATGAGTGTTAGAAGGGGACCTGTTGAAGGAGAAAGGGTGGAAGTGGCAGTGAGGGGGATGGCAGAGACTGATACAAAGTGCTAATAGTGTGAGAGAATATTAATATTTGGGATGGGGATATAGGAAGAGATGAAAGAAATATTTCTTGCTGGAAGACATGGAGTACAAGGGAGAGATACATGAACGTACTCACGGCATGGTTGAAATAGCAAAGCTAATATAGAATCATGAAATCAACCAAGCAAAATGCAGAGCTGAAGAAATAAGTTAAAAGAACATCCTTCAATCCTGATGGATTAAAAAAAAAAACAACTTGAGGGGCACTCAGTGAAGCACGTTTCTCCGACAAGAGCAACGCAATTTCCAAATCACTCCTCATAATGGGTTAGGTTTTCTCATCAATGATTGGGGTTTCGCAAAAAATGCTTTCCTGATCCATACCCTGTAATACAATCAGGATCGGTCCCAAAAGTTAGTCCATTGTTTCCTGGGGCATGGGATATCTACCCACCAATTTTGGTCCAAATCTCTCTTTTACTTTATGAGTAATCCTGCTGACAAACAAACAAACAAACAGTGAAAATTTACTCTCCTTGTCGGAGAGAATGACAGAGATCAAGTTCACCCAAGCATGTCTTCCCCCCACCACACACACACACACACACACACACACACACACACAGTCTAAGAATAGTATTGACATACCATGTGCTTGGGGATGCGTGAAATAAGTTGCATGAGAAGTAGGTTGCAGTGTGTGGCTGAAACGAGTTTTATTTGTTTTTCTCCCACCAAACTGTCACTAGGAAGTTGTTTACACGGCTCACAGGAAAGAAATTATGTATTGAGGTTTTCTGGGAGGCACAGCAGGTTTCGCAACAGCAATTTCTTAGCTCTGTGATTTGCCCTTTACACTATGACCTTCTTCTGGGAGTGATTTATATTGTTTCAAAACTGACAGTTTGCGCCAATACAATAATACATAAAAGGAGATTAAGATGTAATGTACAGAATAAATCGCCAAAGTAGAGGTTCTACAAAGTTTTCAAAGCCACAGAAAATACAGCTCTCTTCCATAATACCGCCAGTGTGATCCAGGAAGTTGTCTACGCTGGTCAGTGCAGTGAAATTATTTAGTGCTGAAGCTTGCCAATTGCTGCACTTAACTTACCTTGATGAATAATTTCAGTGCCTCCTTTGCTGTGCGCCGGGTAAGTGATTCTCGAGTATTGAAAGTATACCGTGCTGAGCGGTAATGCTTTGTCTGTCACCGGTCACTAGCTGAAATCACAGGAGCATTATGTCCTCCAGCTTCTTTTGTAACCTTTTAAAACGTACCCTGTCTTCCGTCCTTGATACAGCTTTTAGTCTTTTAAAGCTGTTGTAACATATTTCCTTGCTTTTATCTATAACATTTTAAAACATTTTGTCACACACTTACTTCCTTCTGTGGCTCTCTTTCTAAACACACTGTTGCACTTTCCTTGCTTAACTGTATATCAGCAACATTCTGAATCGTCCGTCCTATACTTTCTTGCTTCTGTCGGTACCTTTCTCAACCCATTGCACTCCTTTGTACTCCTTAGCTCACATGTCACTCACTTCCTTGCTTCTGTCGATACCTACTTTGAACTTAACTGGACTTCCTTTGAACTTCCATATTCGTTGGTCACCTCTGCATAATCTTCTGTTAAAAACTTACCGACACGTTAACTTAAGTATCTACATGTACTGACCAACGTGACATGCCTCTGCTGTAGGAAACCGTCCAAGCTATGCTTTACGAGTCCTAAAAGGCAAATCATCCCTAGAGGTTTGTGTAACCGAAGTGGCCCGCCTCCAGAAAGTGCTTCATGCACGGGTATGGGTGTGAATTTTTGAAGTACGATTGCAAAGTGAGAAATGCAGGTGAAAAACTTGCAGTACTAGAATGGTGATTTAGTGAGTGTGGAAGCACGCGAATATTATCGAGGGAATATTGGCAATGGGTGAACATAGTTTGCGATCAAACTTAAGTCTGGAGCATCTGTAGACGCACGCGTTATGTTACTATATATTCTGAAAATAAATTGGTGCCACGAAAATTCTTTATACAGTGCATTTGAACTGCGTTCATGTGACCTCTAGTTCGAGGTCACATGAAATGGAAAATAAAGGTCCTGGACATTTACAAATTATATACTCGTATACTGTTGTGTATAAAAGCTCAGTAATACCTTTCATTTCCACGGATAATCAGCTTAAGACCAAAAAGGTTTCCGTCAGTTCTTGGGAGAGATTACTATATATCATTTAGATGTAAATATGTGGTTTACTTTAGGCTAAACGGCAGAAATACCTTCCCGATTCACTTCCTCTTTTCCCTGGTTGTGTTCTGCATTTTTCTCTTCACTTTTGTGGTGGTAATGATTATTTACTGTTGATTTTTTTCCCCGTTGTTTGTACCAATGTCCATTCCGATTACGTCGTGTGCTTCTCAGGCGTAATGGCGGACTTTCTAAAAATTACTCGATTCATCCAAAATTATTATTAGAGTTGTATTAGGCAAACTGTACATATTCATAACCTGGCCTTACCTGACCTAGACTAACTTAATAAAACAGTATACCGTAATCTAACCAGACCGTATATCGTAACAAAAATAACCTGTCCTAGCCTAACCTAACTTTACTTTACCTAACCTAACCCAATCTGACCTAACCTAACCTAACCAACGATAATTTAGTCACACAGGCCGAAATGGAAAATCAAATGCATATCGGTACAGCTGCGTACCTTTTAATGAGTCCGCCATTACGTTCAAGAAACAAGACGCGTCGGGAAAACATTACATGGATAAAAGCAACAGGGAAACAGAATCGTCAGCTAGCATTCGTTTACTACCATAAAAATAGTCAGTAAAATAGGTAAAACAAACTTAATAATAAGTGAACTGGTAAAGTCAATCTGTTGCTTAAACTAAACTGTACATATACCCACTAGGTTTCTGAAAGATAATACTATAGCTCAGTGGAAGCCAGTATGCACTTCCGCACTGCGAGCAACATCACTCCACGTATACCAGCATCTGGTCTCTTCCAGGCTACTATGGTCATTTTTTTTTCATGTGGCAAAGATCCCCTTTTAGCTCAGGTAATGACCAAGCATTGTCAGACCGGAGGGCTGATGTGACTAGTAGCCAAAAAGACTCATTCCTGCGTAGCTAAGGTTCATAGAATTTCTTGCAACCATGACTTAGTACTCAAGTTATGAAAGTAGACCAGTTATGTCAGGTGAAAACAGACCGACTATCAACAGTCACGAACTACAACAGTCACCATTTCAGCTATAATGTTCCCAGTTTTACCACCACCACCACCACCACCGCATGAGTCAACACACGCAGCACGCTGTGCGCTAACAAAAGACGATATAAGAAAGACAGGAAAACACTCCTTACATGGATGATAAAAACGTGAACGCGCTCACATCTTTCAGCGCTATCTAGAGAGCCTGCAACAAACTATAGGGGGCCCCTGGAATACGATTTCCTGTTTCTCAAAGGGCTGCGAAATTATGAATTCGTATTGTTTATACTACTGGAATACAATTTACCAGTTTCTCAAAGAGCTGCGAAATTATGAATTCGTATTGTTTATACTACTGTACTTTATTTAAAAAAAATTATGTTTATACACATTACTAAAATTATCCATGACTATCGAGTGTTGTATACATGCAGTTTTATTGGTATGTAGACATAGAGGGTTGTACTGATTAATGCTGGTCTGTCCTACGCACATATGGCTTAACAGTTTTGAGTAACATCTGAAAATTATATAATTCTCTTCATTTTAATAAGATCCAGTTACAGAAAATAGTCATATCCCTTTACTTTATACACCTTCGAGTATAGGCAGGCATAACGCAGGAAGAGTAAATCCATGAAAAAATAAAATAATATAGAAAACAAAGATAAGGCATAATTGAGCTTATTAATTAAAACACATGCATTTGTAATGGATCTCATGCATCAGTATGCAGCATGCACTATAACTGAAGATGCAGAAAATGCACATGGAATATAAAGCAGAACTTGGTGCGATAAATAACAAGTAGCACACCAAAACGTGTCACATAAAAGAGAACCAAAGTGTTGTAAATGGAGAATAATGCAGAACAAAATGTGTCATAAGTGGATTATAAAGCAAAACAAAAAGTATTATACAATCATACATTCATAGGCTTAAGAAGAGGTAATTATTTTTTTTTTTCCCGACTCTGGACATAGGCTTCACAGCCTCCTCTCAAGGCCCAGTAATCCTCCTACATTCCATACACCTCTACATGTCACCTATGGCATCTATAGGCCTACCAGTGTTGCTAAATGTAGGAATGGAGTGCCTGATTCCCATGTGTTTATGATGATAATGGCTGGCCTTTAAATCACATCATCGAATAAAATGCTGAACTGACATGCCACAATTGATGTCTGTACGATTCTTTAATATTCTTAATAATATTTAATTGCATATAAATGGTCAACCCTTTTATTTGCTACCTAATACTTAAGGACATCCCTACCTTCCCTTATCCTGCGAAAATACATAAAAAATCATCTCTAGGTTGTTTTATTTTGCCGGAAGTTTATGTTACCCGCCTTAAAACGAAAACAAGGGAAAGCATAATGACTGTCATCGCCACGGGTTAGGTAGCTATTTTTCGTGTCTTCCATATATCAGTTCCTCAAAGAAATAGGTCAGGAACTACTGTGATGTCCTTTTAATGTATGGTTACAGATCATCAGCCTTGGAATGACGCAGAGTAGGTATGAGTAGGTATGAGTAGGTTACCTGTCTATCTATCCGTCTGTATCTCCCCTGCACCAACATGTGGTGTTCTGCAGAGATTGTATGTTGGGTGAGAAGTGCTTGTAAGTGTGATTGTTGTGTTGGAGTGGCTTTGGATGTGCGTGTAGTCTTTGAACCAAGTGTAATCGGCCCGCCTTAAGTCGACTGGGTGCAAGCATACTAGTATGCAACACTGGTTCAACCACAGCACCCCATATGTCCGCCAAAGTGGTCAGTGGCTCGGTGAACGATTCCCAGTTTTACAGCTCTGGTGGGAGGCGAACCCGCTTCCACCAGCGTGCGAGACGCACACTCTACCACAGAGGCCCTGCCGATTTTCCTTTATTTTTTATTTTTTTCTCCATGCGTCAGTGTGTAATGTACACCATTCTACTTTACTGCATAGGCATTATCAGTTTGTAGGGTATTATACGTTCAGTAGGTATCTGTAATGTTATGTGCTTAAATAAATGCTTATTTCATTTATTACATATGATCATGATGATGGAAGCAATGTATATACTCCCGCTGTTTACAAATATACAGTGGATGAATCAAATGGGGGAAAAAAAAATAAAGTGATGAAATTGTCAATGCTTAACATCTGGTTATATAAGGAGAACAGTACTCCTGTTACTAACCATATATACTGGGAGAAAATTACTAAGAAAGAGAGCAGCAAAACAGCTACTTAATATCAGGATGAGATGGACAATAAATGTAGTTAGCGAATATTAAATATTCATAGTAGTTAAGCAGTACGATTCTATATTAGTTAACATGAGGTTATGTGTAACCATAATAGAGGGCGTGGGGGACGGCCACAAAGGTGCCAACCAATGACTATATACACAATGATAGGAAAGCTATAAAAGGCCCTTAAATCCTAACTGGAACCTCATAGTGTGATATTTTGCTGCGTAAGGAATGTAGGTGGCGTTGGCGACGAGGTTTGTCGTCTGCACCAGGCCTGCACGTAAACAAAGTATCTGTACACATTTACGGAATACAATTTCGCCATGACCGTTCCTCGGCTTTCTTCATTTTGCTCTGTATACCTGATACTTGTGAACCAGTATCATGTACATACACGAGTATATACGTTTTAGTCAGGTTAAATAGCAATGAATGGATCGATTTAAAGGAACTATGGTTGTATATTTTTCAATAAATGATGCGGGACGAAGTGGCTTTTTCTCATGTGCACGTGATTCGAAAAGCAAGGGAATATGGTCGGACGTTCTCATCGCTGTGTCGTGTGCGGTAAATCCAAGTGCACCCATTCACAATATGTGTATCATCGCTTCCCCAGAGAAAAAGATTGATAAGTACTGTTATTTTCCCTTAACTTATACTTATTGACCATTAACCCCGGAGTGACAGTCTAGAGTAGGCCTACCCGGTATCTGTAAACCTCTATTTGGAAGAGTTCCCGACTGCAGTAATTGTTTTTGCGGGTGTATTATGTGGCAGAGTGCTATTTGTGTGCCTTATATTATGAACTACAGCTCCTGCGGATGGCTAATTGGATCTCCGGCCTAATTAGCCCTCAATTGAGTTCTTCAAATCACAAACTCCGTGGAACTTCAATTGAGTTGAGTTCTTCAAATCACAAGCTGTTCAAGCACCAGATGAAGGGCAGATTTTCAATCCCGGGATCATCCTGATTCCAAAAAAGGTATAATATGTCTATGTAGAGCAAGTGTGTTCCGAGTTAGAGGGGTTTCAGACGGACGGACAGACAAAATTTGCCGTTTATTATATATAGGTGTGAGTGCAGAGAAGTTGCACAGGAGCTACAAGGTCTTCAGTCATCATTTTTCATCAAGAAATTATGTGACTGGACATACTTCCTTCAAACTGAAACAGGATGCTTGGCCAGACCAAAATATAAGCTGCTGAGGCATTCTTGGTTTATGGGCTTTGTGTGTGTTTATGTGGTATACACCATTCTAGTTAGCTGCTTAGCCATTCCTGGTTTATTGGCTTGTGTGTGTTCATGTGTGGTGTACACCATTCTAGTTTGGTGCATCCTGGTTTGCAGGTTTTGTTGTTTTCAGTAGGTGCGTGCTTTTGAAACCTACAGTGTAGGCCACTATGCCTGCAATGCTTATTTGGAATGCTATACGAGTATCGCACATCGGAGTCAATCTTTGTTATGCGCAATTCATGTAGTATGCAGGTGGTTATTGGAAATCCTACTGGTGATTGACAAGATATGTGCTTTATATGCTGTTAATTGCAGTACATTAATAAATGAGAGCTTTTGTTGTTGGTTTCATTATTCATGATATAATAATTCCGAAATATTTGAAAGAGAAAGTAAATAAGGAGCATATAGAGAAAAATATCCAATACATCGAATGAGGATGAAGGAAGTAATAATTATAATTATGTTTATGAGCAATCACATGAAGGATAATACACGGAGATTAAACAGTAGTGATCCAAATATCTCTTACATAATATCAGGATGATAAAAAAATGCATATACTATTATTAACAGGTAAATGATAGAATGGAAGAAAAGCAAATAGGTTAAATTTCCAATACATCAGTTGAATGAGGGAAACTATAGAGCCTGTACTCCTCTTATTGACCACATATGTACTGGGAGAAGATTTTAAGGAGAAAAACATCGCTACTTTATAACACAGGGGTGAAACAAAATAACGCAGGTTTTGCGTATTAGAGATTTATATTAGTTACCCATGTAGAATAAGGTTATGCATAAGGACTGTAGAGGGCGTGAGAGTCGGCCACAAAGTTGCCAACACTTATTTTGGTCATCCATTTTTCATTTGATTGCAGCAGTCACTTTCCTGTCATTGTGTATATAGTCATTGGTGCCAACACGTATTTTGGCAATCCATTTTTTGTTGGCTGTGAGGCACACTCCTTTCGTTGTTTATACAGACGTGAGTTTGTGTATAACTCTGCCTGGGGAGTCGAGTCAGTATGAATCACGCTGTCGAGCCGAGACAAGTACGGTCGGAATTCTGATTCTTTTCTCGCCAGGAAATAGCTGTTTGCACTGGAAGTGTCTCCATGCAGCCTAATTTGGTTATTGTTGTTCGTGAGCATGCTACATTCTATAAAACAGCTATCGGAGGCACCAAGATAGTATCGTTGTCTCAGCGCTGTGGAGGAGGGTAGCAACAGAACTGAATACTACAAGGGTAAGATTTTTATGGTCTGTTTTAATATTATCCATAATAAACCACCGTCGAGAAACGCTGCTATACAGTATACCTGAATACTACTGGTAAGGCCTATTAAATACGCACAGTTTTAAGTGTCAGTCTGACTGCACAAAGTGGTTCGAGCCTGCAGGTTTACGCAGTTGGACTGACAGATAAAACTGTGTGTGTGTGTGCACGAACCTTTAGACTTTGGTTCTCTATTATTTTTAGTACTAATCATGGTCTCAGCACTGTGGGAAAAGGTTTCTGCTGAACTTAATTTTGTAGATTAGATAATTATTTTAGTATTAAATAATAACCACATGTTTCATCGGCTTGTACCCAACCATAACTCGTGACATTATGCAGGTGCACAAATAAAAATCTTCGTCCAATTATTTTTTAAATGTGCCCATTCCGAATAAAATCTGCTGAGATAATGTTGAACCTACCTTTTAGACTCCTTTGTGGATGGGAATAACTTTTTTACTTACTAAAAAATATAATAAAAAGAATGACGACTTGTTTTATGTACAGGCAGCCAAACATCACATCTGTATCACAAAAATCAGTATCCCAAACCAAATACAGTACTTTTGCATCACCATAACCTCCATCACTACCATCCTTGCATCACCACCGCTGCAAAAATTTCTGCATAATCATCCTCACTGTCACCGCATATTGACCACAAGAACAATCACGCCAGATGCACCAACTCACTAGCACCACAAATATCTCCACTGCATAACCACACTTGCATCACCATCATTGCTTTCATTACAGAGGCCACTACTATCCCATGCATCACTACAGTTACATCACCAGTCCAGTACATTTCCATATCATCCTACCAACATCACCCTAACACCATACTGAAGCCCTATACCACCACTCCACCGCATTACGATCACATCACCACAATACCATCGCCACAGTCATATCACAATTCCACCACCGTCACTGCTCCACCATTAACACAGCATCATCATTACATTACCACTATCACATCACCCCAACCACTACCACCACACCACACTAATACAACCACAATACCACCTCACAACGACTTCAGTGTCCCCCCACCCCACACCACTCCACAAATCGCTTCCCTAATCACAAACACCTCATCACCACCATATAACTCACTCTCCACAATTACCGCATCACCACCACCACGTCACCACTCCACAATCACTCCCCTCAACAGAACCACCGCATCATCACACCACACTCACCACATCACACCATAATCACCCCCCTTCACAACCAGTCCCCTCACCACAACCGCCAATCACCACGCCAGATTCACTGCCTCACCACATCAGCAGGACAGAATCGGAGTCCCACGAGAGGAAGGTGTTAAAATATCTGCTAGTGACAGGAGCCACTTCATCTCGTTGGCACAATCAGGACTAACCATTTCCTGACGCGGCCACTGCTGGTGATAGTTATGGTGCTGGTGGTTGTTGTGGTAGTAGTGGCGGTGAGAGTGCTTGTTGCGTTTGTGGTGGTGGTTGTAGCGGTGGTGCTGGTGATGGTGGTGATAGTTGTTATGGCAGTGTTGATGTGGTGGTAGTGGTGATAGTTGTTATGGCAGTGTTGATGTGGTGGTGGTGGTGATAATTGTTCATATTGTGGTGATGAAGGTTGTTGTGTTGGTGATCATTGTTGCCGTGATTGTGGTTATGATGGTGGGAAATGTTGTTGGGGCTGGGATTATTTTTTCTTTGATGTTAGTTATAGTGATTGTTGTGTTGTTGAATGTTGTGGTGGTTGTGGTAATTGTACTGGTGGTTGTGATAGTTATTGTTGTGGTAGTGGTGGTGGTCGTCATAGTTGCTGAGGTGGTGGGGACAGCTGTAGTGAAGGGATGGTGGTAGCTGTGTGGAGATAATATTTATAATGTTGGTGATAAGTAGCAGTGAAATGGTGATAGTTGTGTGGTGGTATAATTTATAAGAAAGGTGATTTTTATAACTGATGTGGTGATGCTTGTGGTGGAGAGATTTGCATTATAACGTGTTGAGGATATTGGTGTTGATGAAGACATAGGCCTACATGGTGGTGGTGGTGATGAAAGCTGTGGTGATGTTGATAGCAGTGTTATGGGGGTGAATGCAGTAACTGTGGTAGAAGTTTTGATGATGGCGACTCAAGTGATGGCTGTAACAGAAGACTTTTGTGGTCCTGGTGGTTGGTGATGATGGTAATAGGAAGTTCGATGGTGGCAACGATAGCAGGGTTGGTGATGGTGGTGTTGGTCACATCGAGGCTGGTGGTGGAAGTTATAGCGAGTTCTGTGGTGGTGGTGGTGGTGGTGGTGGTGGTAGTTATAGCAAATTTTTCTGTGGTGGTGGTGGTGGTAGTAGTAGTTATAGCAAGTTTTTCTGTGGTGGTGGTGATGGTTGTGATGGTGATAGCAAGTTCTGTGGCCATGATGACAGCGAGTTGGATCATGATATTAACGATTTTTGTGGTGATGGTAATATTGAATTAAGTAATAGTGAGGACAGAGTGGTGATGATTACTGCGAATTAGGTGATGGTGGCAGCGCGTGTGGTAGTCAGTGGTGGTGACGTGATTAGACAGTGCGTGCAGCTTTGTCAATGGAAAGAGTAGTGTTGATAAGGCTGATGGGGATGGTAACGTAGGTAACGATGGGAAGGACAATGGTAACAGCTGCGAAGGCCGTAATATTAACCTCAGAGCTGGTAATGAAAGTGGTAATGGCAGTGAAATAGCCTTTGCGGTTCTGGTATTGACAGTAATGAACGTGAAGGCGCCTGCTGTGGTGGTGGTGATGGTGGTAAGTGTGGTTGTGGTGAGTGTAGTGGTGGTGTAGTGTTGCGGTGTGTGTGTGGCTGTGTGGTGATGGGTGTGCTGGTAGTGATGTTGGTGGTGGTGATGCTTGTGGTGGTGGTAGTGATGATGACTGTGATGGTGGTGGTGATTATGATGGTGGTGAATGTAATGGTAGTGGTGACATGGCAGTGATGTGATGATGGTGGTAAGTGGGGTGGTGGTGGTGAGGGGAATGATAGCGGTGCATGCGATTATGGTGGTGAGTGTGATGGTGATGAGTGATGGCATGTGTGATGGGGGTGATGGGTGTGACGGTGGTGAGTGTGATGGTGATAGTGAGTGCGATCGTGTGGTGAGTTTGATAGTGTTGTTGAGTAAGGATGGTGGTGCGTGTGATGGTGGTGGTTTACGTGGTCACTGTGGTGTTGTGGTAGTGGTTGTAGTGAGTGTGGTTATGATGGTGGCTGTGATGAGTGTTGTCAGTATAGCTGTGGTAGTGAGTGTAGTGTGATGGTGATGGTAGTGGTTGTGATGAGTGTTGTGGTGCTGATTGTGATGAGTTTAGACTATGGTTGTGGATATGAATGCGGTTGTGGCGGGTATGACTTGTGATGAGTGTTTTTCTGGTGGTTGTTGTGGTGACTGGTGTGGTGAGTATGGCTTTGTTGAGTAATGGTAATGGTGATTGTGATGAGTGTGACTAGAGACCACTGGCTGTGGTGCTTGTGCTGACTAGTGGTAATGGTGGATGGAGTTGTAATGTGTGTTATGGTGGTGAGGATTATGGTGAGTTGTGGTGCTGGGGATGTAAAGAGTGTTGTGTTGTTAGGGGTTGTGAGGGAGTTGGTGGTGGTCGAGGCTGTGGTAAGTGTTGTGATGGTGAGGGTTGTGGTAAGTGTTACGGTGGTTGTGGTGGTGACGGTGGTGGTGAGTGCTCTTGTGTTGGTGGTGAGTGCTCTTGTGTTGGTGGTGGCTGTGATGGGTGTTGTGGTGGTGTGTGCTGTTGTGGTGGTGGTGGCCGTGATGAGTGGTGTTGTGGTGACTGAAGAGTAATGTGATGTTTGTGTTGTGATGAATGTTGTGATGGTGGTGGCTGTGGCTGATGACTATGACGGTATTGGGATTATTATGAGTGTTGTGGTTGTGATGGCTGTGTTGAGTAATATGATGTTGTAGGTTTTGAGGAGTATTGTGGTGGTGGTGTTTAAAGTATTATTGTGGTGGTTGTGGTGGTTGTGATGATTGTTATGGTGATAGTTGTGATAAGTGTTGTGGTGGTGGGGGTTGTGATGAGTAATGTAGTGTAGGTAATTGTGATGGGTGCTTTGGTGGTGGGGGTTGTAATGAGTACTGTGGTAGGGGTGATGTGGTGAGTGTGCCTGGAGTGGTGCTTATGAGTGATGGTGTAACACGAGTACTGAAGATGATGACAGAGGAGCTAGACCGGTGACACGGGACAAGATCACTTTTCTTGTCTAAGGAAGTGTTGGTCATTGGTGGTGATTTAAACACACACACACACACACACACACACACACACACACACACACACACACACATGAGCAGCCCACTTTGTATTGGATAGCAACCTAAAAATGTCAGATATGAAAGGATATTTTTCACGCGATTATTACACAGATTTTCGAGAGCGTACTATGTGCCGTGATGGTGCAGCTTTGATAAAGGTATTAAAGCTAACATAAATGCATTTCATGAGCCAGTAATATAAAAACATTTCACACTAACTAAAATCCCAGGGTCATTGTATAAGGATATTGGAGGGTAATCACTTGAATGTCAGTCATTTGCCTCATACAGCGGCAGTTCCGTATGTGAGAAACATCCGGGAACAGTGTGGCCTCTCTCGCTGTTGCTTGTAACAGTGTCACAACAAGCCTCCAGTTGTAACCAAAGAAAACCATAACCAGTCCTAAGTGGACTCTTCATCCCTGTGGCACACACACACACACACACACACACACACACGTGTATATATATATATATAGAGAGAGAGAGAGAGAGAGAGAGAGAGAGAGAGAGAGAGAGAGANAATAGAAGAAGAGGAAGGGGGGGAGGGGGAGAGAGGGGGAGGAAGGAAAGGGGGAGGAGGGGGAGAGAGAGAGAGAGAGAGAGAGAGAGAGAGAGTCAAAAATACATATTATGTTTCAGCTGTCTGGATTTTTCCTCAAAAGAGGCATTCTCTTCTCACTGCAATCAACTCGCCTTTAAGGAACTAAGAAGTATGTGGTTAGGGACCTCAAAGTTTTCTGCTCATTGCACTGTTCCCATTCATAAGCCGGACTGTTTCCACGTAAAATTAAGACGAAACCAGCCTGCTATGAGTACAAGGATCGTGTGCTAACTTAACCAAGCCGCCCCTTATAATTACCGTACATCCACTGCCCTCCGCCCCACCTTCGTCCAGCACCACCACTCACGACACTGAACGAGAATCCAGTAAGCAGGCTCGAGTTTATCATCCACAATTGGCCTCCTCATTACTGCCGCCGCCCCTACCCCTGTGATTTACCTAGAGACGCGGACTAATGCCATAATCCACCACAACACCTGGTGCGTGCGTGCGTGCGTGTGTGTGTGTGAGGGAAGATTTGAGGGGTTGGTGGGGTCAGGTGCAGCGCTAGTTAGGGAGAGACGTGGCGTGCTAAATATTAAGTAAAGGTGAGTCGCGGAATATTAAGCAAGAGAATGTGAAGAAAAAAGGGGTGCAGGAGGTAAGGAAAAAATGTATATGGCAAAACTTCCTCAGCCTTGGAATTTTGCAATCAGTAATCCCTTCGCTGTTGACAGAGAGGTACCGTAGTCTGTTTATTGTAATGCTTTTCGAGAATATCTGACCCTGCAGTCCAACACAATCGCCCGAGTTGAATAAGACTTTTTGTGACAGTCAACAGGAGTGCATCCAGGATTTTGTTATGGGAGGGGCTGACTTCTGGTTGTCGTTATTCTAGAGATGCAATTTCTTGGGAATGGTTATAATAGAAAATAGACTAATAAAAAATATACGGTACCTTGTGTTTATTAGTAAAGGAAGGTAACCTACGAGACAGTCACTAATACCAGTGAATAAATAGATATTAAACTATTTGACTAAATGAACTCCCTCCCGATCAGCTTAAATGGTTACATTTCCGTTCAGCTTACTTTATTAGAAGAGGAGTGACAACCCCTCCCCGGCTGTGCCCTCGGTAGCCAGAATATAATGATCAACTGTTTAAAATTTTTTGTCATAATAAGATTTTTTTCCTTAATAGAAATAGCTAATACTCTTTACCGAAGGTGCGTTGTAGTTGTGTATGTGGCTAGGAAAGAACGAATAAAACACATGATTAGCTGAACCCTGGTATACAGTGAATATGACAACTGTACTTTTTTTTTTATGTGACAGTCAACAGCATGACATTATCTTACAGGTTTTGGTTGGCTTTATTTTTGGAATGGAGCAGAGTATTTTGGAGACATGAGTGATGAATATTGTATAACAACTTCAGTAAATGCACTTCATTTCAGACATGGTTCCGACTCTTACATGTAGGAGACCGTGGGAAATATCAGCCCTTGAGGAACTGCATAAGAGATGTACAAAGCGGACTTCAGCCATATCAAATTCGAGCAGCACCCACCGTTTCTTCTCCACTTGACATCAGTTCTCGAAGTGCTGCATACAGGTGAGTGAATGAATGCATGGTTCATTTCACTGGGCACTTTTGATAATGTCTCATATTTGTCTTCACATTTTCCGATTTCTGTTTAGTTCTCACTCCACGAATCACATGCAAAGCTGGGATATAATGATGCTTATAACAACATACAGCGATAATGTTGACAAAGAATAAAACTGCCCTACTCTCATAGCACTTGTGAAGATCCGTCAACCGTGCTCGAAGTGGAAGACTCACACGGTCATGTAAATACAATAATACTGAATTATCCCACACCACACTTCTCCGCTCCTTCCTTCGTCCCTTCTTTTCTTTGCTTTTCTGTTCTTCCTCTTTCGATCTCTTTCCTTCATTCATCTTTTTCCTCTCCTCCTCATTCCTTAGTATCTTCTCTTTAATTTTCCGCTTCTCCTCTTTTCCTTGTTCCTTCCTCCTCCTGCCTATATCTTCCTTTCCTTGTCCCATTTCCATTCTTCATTACTTCTCCTTATTCCATTGCCCCTTTTAATTGTCTCCTCTTCTATCTTCCTCTCTTCTCCTCCATTCCTTGTTTCTTCCTCCTCCTGCCTCCCTCTTCCTTTCCTCGTCCCTTTTCCTTTCTTCATTACTTCTCCCATTGGCCCTTTTAATTGTCTCCTCTTCTTCCTCTCTTCTCCTCCTATTCCTTCCTTTAGCTCTTTCCTTCTCTCCTCTCTCCCCTTGTCCTTCCACTCCTCCCCTCCCTTCCTTCCACGCCTCTCCACCCTTACTTCCTCTCTTCTCCTCCCTTCCTTCAGCGCCTCTCCACCCTTGCTTCCTCTCTTCTCCTTCTTTCCTTCCTTTTTTCTCTTTCCTTCTCTTCTCTCCCCTTCTCCTTCTGCTCCTCTCCTCCCTTTCTTCCACACCTCTCCACCCTTACTTCCTCTCTTCTCCTCCTCCTGGGTAATAAGGGAAGGCAACAAAGGCAGTTTTACACATTCGGCCCTCTCCCTCCTCGACTGGTGCGGTCCTCCTCTCCCAGACCACCTCGAGTACCTTTTGATCTGCAGCGTTTAATCATTTCTCCTGAAGACCCGAGTGTTGGCAAGCAGGGGGAGAGCAGCGGATCTCATTAGATGTATTTTACGAAAGCGAAACTGAGGGCAAAAAAGGACACAAAAAGTAGAGTTCCGCTGTGAAGCTCCGGAGAGAAACGTTAAATGCTAGTTGTTGTTGTAAGGGAGGTGTGGTCCCCTTTGTTTGTGTTCCTGAGGCTGTTATTACATGCATACAGAGCAATTCATGACTTAGTTTAATATATTTATGGTTTCTTAACCCAATAAAAGGATGTTTTTTTTTTTTTACTTAATGTAGGTATTTTTATACGAGTTTATTCAGCTTGGG